>CAUOFW020009780.1:0-289712 GCA_963454935.2 Ilex paraguariensis
GTGACCGTGGTGGACGTTGTGTTTACAGCAGCGAGAATTAAAGAATGGTGATTTTTGGATTCATTCTACTGTATACAAAACAAGATGTTATTCAGTTCTTAACCCATTTAAACACACACACATGGAAGCAAGAAGAAGAGGAATATGTTATACATCATTTACTCTGAAAGCTTAAACTGGTACAGGTCCAATACTTTCCCTCAAGTTTATCCCTTTTGAGTGGTCCGTGCATGTGTGCGTACTGTGTAGTAAGAAGTAGGCCTGATTTAAACTCAGCACCAGATCTGATATCAGGTTAATGATCATCTACTCTAAAAGCTTAATCTAATAGAAAAAGACATTTGGTAAAATGGAACAAAGCTTCTGTAGAGATTAGCATGACACCGCTGTATCAGGGATGGGGGGATGATGAAGGCACCAAAAGCAAGTGGGAAAAAAATGACCATCAAAGTTCTAGCGAACTATTATATAGCACAACGGGAAAAAAATGTGCAGGAAAGACATTTTGGTTCCCACAGGAAGTTACATTTTAGTATACAAAATATATTACTTACTAAGATCCTCATACAGCAGGCAGTGGAAATGGTGCATGGCCTTTTCAACAGTTGGTGCATATCGACCACAGCAATATGCTGGCGATTCCAAGCCCCTCTGTACTGCTTCACACAATACTATATCTTCCATCTGCACAATCTCCCCCAACAAATATTAGACCCAAACAAAATATGAATTAATAACCCAAGTCAACGGAGCATATAGGGTCCATTCGTACCTGCACTCGCTCACTGTCTTGTAAGCTCCTCTCTATGAAAGCTTTGTCAGCCTGAGGTTACACGATAAAACTTATTATTCCAGCCTGGAAAGAAAATTGAGTTTGTCCCTCTCAATTCCTTTCAACAATGGAACAAACATTTCATCACAACAACCTTATGATTTAGATATTCGAGAAAGGCTGAATGTCATGATTTTATCAACTGATGTTGTAACTATTATTAACATGAAACTCACTGATTCCACTAATGTATTTAACAAGTATCTAACCTGCTCAGGCTTATTTCCTCCTTCAAGAAAAAGAAGAGAAGCAGCGGCCAGGCACCTACCCAGCATTGACTGAGTAGTTTCTATAATCCTTCTATGCTTTCTTTTCAGTTTTCAGCACCAGAAATTTAGACTTGCGAGCGTCTTCCATCAAAGTAATGGTATAAACTCATTTGACCATTGAGAACCAAGAAAAGAAAAAGGATAAACTCACTTCGAGCTTACAAAGACAGGTTTTGAAAATTTCTAGGAGTGCTCCACAACTATACAGCAACAAGATTGCTGTGCATGGTAGTGACACAGTTGCTTATGAGTAGATTCACGGCATACGTTATACACCATATGTCGGTAGCCATTATAATGGGAGTTCTGTGGCCTCCGGGTGTAGCTTTCAGGAATGATTTCTCTGAAACATGTTTATTATCTCAAAACAATAAAAAAAATGCAATCATGACATAGAAAGCGATTTTAAAATTTTGACTAGAAGAGAAAAAGGAAAACTTATATAGTTGATTCTATGAGATCAACCATCATTTTTTTTAAGAAAATACGAGAGAAATGGAAAACCAACTAATTGAACCCTGGTATGTTGATAATTTCAAGAACATAACCCTGCTCTCGAGACCTGCACTGAACCGAACCTATAATTCTTCATCTCAATTTAGCGTTTTGGAAGTGTCCAGCACAAGGTCTTAAGAGCTTTGAGAAATCATAATCCCCTATTACATGAGACACTTCGCCCTCTAAAAGCACAAAGCCATTAGTTGCCAAGATAATTTTTAAGTTTGGCAATACTAAAAGAATAGTACAATGGAAATAGCCATTGAAATTATACACAGAGCTAAGAATTCAGTATCTATTAGTGGACCAATTTAATTAACAACAAAAACCTATCTATGATAGATACTGAAAAAAAATGGTAAAACAGTTTATATCTTATCTTAGTTTCAAATTTAAAACTAATATAATATTTTGGAAAAGCAGCCTGCATTTTTGAAACAAGAATCTTAGGTGAGAAAAGCAGCCTGAATTTCGGAAACATATGTCTCAGGAGACACTACCGTAGGTGCTTGTAAAAGGAACAGATAGATCAAGTATCCTCACCTGGCACAACATGCAAGATGGAAATCAGTAGACTGAGACCAGAAGATGCTTCCACTTCTATCTTTTTTGATTTATCTTAGCTAATTATTATTTATTCCCAATAAGGAAACCATTTACAATCCTTTTAAACTGCATTGTAGATGAAATCCAAGAAAATTTTTCCACAAAACCTTGCATT
Organism: Ilex paraguariensis; assembly: GCA_963454935.2. Taxonomy (NCBI): domain Eukaryota; kingdom Viridiplantae; phylum Streptophyta; class Magnoliopsida; order Aquifoliales; family Aquifoliaceae; genus Ilex; species Ilex paraguariensis. The sequence goes on from CAUOFW020009780.1 coordinate 2,321, forward strand.
AGAATTAGGAGTGAAAATTTTGACACAACAAATCAACGCGACATGAGTCCAGTTCTTAGGAACCCACAAATGACACAATTGCCAACAAATAATAAATGAGTCGGGTTAGTACAAATATGAATTACCCCAGCATTATACAATAACAACTTTCGACGGATAGTGTATTTTGAAAATGTCTATTTTTTCCATTTTATGTTATTTCTTGATATGCTATTTGTATGAATCCTAGTAAAATTAGCGGATTTTTTATTAGATTTTGCTAGTATCTGAACCGAATGGATTTTTAACTTATAGGGGCTTGCACGTAGTGGATTTTGTTGAGAAACAATGGGTCCCAGTCTTCAATTTTTGCTTATCGATTATACATGTCGACCCGGACATGACACGATTAATAATCAAATCAGGTTAGAATCAAGACTTTTGATACAATCAATTAAAAATATCGGATTAGGATTGCCTATTACTTGGCATGAACCCGAATTAACATGATTCGAACATGCCACACGATTCAATTGCCGCCCCTAATAGATAACCCCAAGGACACCTTCGGCATCAGAAGTGTTTATTCCAAAGGGTCCCTGCATCTAAGATTTGTAGCCAGCAAAACAGAATGTTATGCACAAAAGGTGCTATGTTCACAACGTTTTTTGATTTTCAGATATTTTCTCCAGATAAAATTAAGGTCCAATTAACTAACCCCTTCAAAATGAGGAAAAAAGGGTCTCCTATGCTGTATGAGCAGAATTGACATAATGCCATTGAACAAAATCTGCAAGATACATTCACACTCTCGCACATTCAGGCTGATCCCAGCACCAAACTTTGACATAGGTGTGTAGTTATTTGCTCAGCGGAGGACAGCATCAGAATCTTTATTACTATTTTACTTAATCATTTTGGAGCAGAATTCTCAATCCACTTTTAGTTTAATGTATAAGTGGAAATACAAATGGTGGTCACCTTAAGAAGCAAAACAAAGCCATTATGCAAATAATGTAAATGCATTCCATTTCTTATGTACCATCAAACACAGTTGCAGCACCAAACTTCAAGGTAGGTGTGTAGCCATTTGCTCTGAAAATATAAAATCTGGACTTTTTATGGTTTTTATTTACAATTTTTTTGGGGAGTGCAAGTAATAGCGTTGAATTTTCAAAACGTTTTCACAGATGAGTGGAGATGGAAAAGGCTATTACCTTGAGAGAAGCATCGAGAAAGTAATCAAATACCACTTGGCATTTCCGAGGTCCCAGTGGAAGTACTAGATTGGTGTCCATCCAGGGCCCATACCTAAATCCAAAAGGAGAGGCTCAAGATGTCAGCTATTGATTTATTAGCAAACTTAGATTAATAGAAAAGAAGAATAACACTTAAATTAAATCATCAGGACATCTGATGACAAAGCAGCAACCTATTGATCATGAAATTCGGATAAATGAAAGCATAAAGAGCTTTCGATCCAAGCCGATCAAAATCCTCTTCACTTTCCACTTGATCACCATCACATCTTTGGATGCTCACCTTCTCAAACATCTGTTCCGCTAAAAGTAATGAGTTACATAAGAAAGAGAACCCTCGTAGAATAATATAACAGAAAGCAAGCACTTGAAAAATCTTTTCCAAAGTAAAGTTAAGATAACGTGCATGAACATAGCAGTACCTAAGCTGCTGTCAGAAGCACAATACTGTGGTTTGTAACATTTTAGTACAGGTTAATTACGAGTAACACCAGAAAAAGTGAATTAAGTAGTGAGCATACTGTGGTAGAGTAGGACTCTAGCTTAAGGCCAGATGCAAGGCCTTTATGTGCATATGGTACATGATAGCCACCATCTAAGTAGTTGTCACAAAACACCTGCAAGAGGAAGTTGCACAATTTGTCAGAGATCATTGGAAATGTCTATCTTAACTACATATATGCAATGAATATCAATGGATGGTAATATGTGAGCTACTCATTTTTTACAATTTGATACCAACCACTATCCAGAAGTGAGGGAAATACAAATCTACAATTTACAGCAAAGATTAAAAAGCCCAGAACCATATGCGTTCCTTATCAAAAGCGATTTCATCAAAACAATGAGCCAAAGGCCAAAAATAATCTGTGATTTAGGACACCAAAAAAAGTTCTGAAATGAAACCTGAAAGACCATACCTTCCAGTTACATTCAATGGTATATTCACGTCTGCAAACATAACTCAATGAGGAATCTACTCCTTTGGTACTCAGTATTTCTGATGAGCTACCAAGCCATTCATTTCCTACGGTGTTGCTATCAGGTTCTTCTTGAGGCACAATCTCTTTCTCCAAATTCAGAAGAACAAATGGCCCCCAAATAGCTACTTTCAATGGAATAAGTCCAAACTCCTATTGCAGACAAATCACCCGAATTATCCCTCCATATGCAAAACCCAACACAAAAATGGGAATGAGATTGCTACCACAATATATTTACCACATACATGCACATCGAAGTTCTTGATTCCTGTTATTCTGGTAGCCTTGATAAGTGCTCCGTCCAACCCATATGTCCATGCCTACAAGAACGAGATTTATTTTTTTGGATTATAGTTTCCAGGAAAGGGAAAAAAAAAAAAAAAAAAAAGGAACCTTGTTCAAGCTCTGAAGTATTTCCCATTTCTACAGTTTCTGCAGCAGATCATATATCTGCTTAGTCATAACATACAAATGCTGGAACAATATCCTGTTGGACTCAACTATGAGACAGCATAAGCTTAAGTACATACTATATATCACTAACCTTATCCTTCTATATTATCACATTTTACCATTGTTCAAACGAACAAGCAATCTATCCCATCAATGAAAAAAATCCAAAATAACTAAGATGATTCAACTTTATTGAACAGATGTGAGCAAAAAACTGGTATTCTCATTATTAGTTGGATAAAGAGAGCATAATAAAGGTCCAAATTCCAAACATTAATTCATATTGACCAATATAAATAAATCAGTCAAAACCTAGTTAATAGATGATGTAGAACAAGATTAGCAGTTTTCTATTTTTATTGTTTAGGATACCGGAAATATTTTATTTTATTCTAGAGTGATCTAGTTGCCTAATCCATGTCAATTTTTCTAATTCTATTAAACTTGTGTGCTATTTGTTTTAAATAACTTTCCTTAGACTAGAGATTTAGGTCCATTTTGAAAAACTTTAGGGGTTCGAGATTCCTATAAATTGCGATATGTACTACGAGTTTTATTCAATCAATTCAATAATACATCTTTTCAGAGAGTTTCTCATATTCTACTTGTGGATTCTGGGTGCTTTCTTTGTGTCCCCCATTTACTGCTATGTCAACTAGTATTAGAGACTTGATTGACTTGACATAATTTTTAATTCACGAAGTGGTGATAACTTTTTATGTGACGGTAATTATGGGAGAGGAGTTCTTTTGGGAGCCAAATTCTTGGATTTTCAACAACAATTTCAGCAGATCTAGCACTATTTGCAAAATTGCGGACTATGGTTGATGAGTTAATGTTGGGTCCGAACAAAGATCCCACCCGAGAAAGGCTACAGAATGGCAAGAGGACTTTTGTTCAACCTATTCGAGATCAGAATCCTATCCATCCTATGAAACAAAATGTTCGTGGTACATTTCCTGGAGTAACACTTATTATAGATTCTAATGATGTTGAAGGACATGGTGTGTATCGATCTATGAGGCAACAAAAGGAGTTTGGATTGAAAAGATCAACTCGATGTCCAAATAAAAAAGATATTGAAGACAAAGAAGAATGTGAGTAGACTTATAGTGATATCGGAGAGCCTCTTGAATCTTATTCGGGAGAGTATGGGGTTGAAGAAAAACATCACGACATCACACGAGATAAAACAGTCCAAGTTAACAAGTCACAAGAAACAACGATCGTGACCGAAATTAACACAGATGCGATGGAATCAACAACCCAAAATTGGGAGGCACAACAAACAAACCTTGGTGTGGCTTGGTTCCAAGGCTGTACCCACAAGCATTTAGTCCAAGCACATTGATGGAGTTGGTCACTAAGAAGAGTGGTACGATGGAATATACCAATATCATCATACAATTTTCTTACATTTTGCAATCTTGTGAACCTAAGCAAGAGTCATTAATATATGCACACCAAAGGATTGGTATGAAAATGTTTGAATTTACAATGAAAATTGACATATTTATTAATTCTTTAACTAGAGGATCCGGATTGATACTATTTGAAGAGCTTGGACTTTATCATTGTTTTTAGTAATTTCTCTAAGACACGGAAATAACCTCTCTACTTACAGGGATAAGACTGCGTACATCTAACCCTTCCCAAACCACACAATGACGGGAGTCCCGTATACTAGATATATTTTTTACAGGCTTTGACGCAACGATAAAATTTCTGCATGTGACTTGAACGTCACGGGTTCAAGTCACAGAAAAGCCTCTCTACTTGCAAGAGGTAATGTTGCATACATCTAACCTTACTCAGACCCGCAATGGCGGGAACCACATGCATTGGGTACACCCTTTAGTAACTTCCCTAAAACTAAGAATTGAGGTCTGCTTTTGAAATCTTTAGAGGTTTGAAGATTCTTATAAATTGTCTTATGTACTACGAGTTACCATTCAATTAATTCAATAATACACCTTTTCAAAGAGTCTCTCTTATTCTTCCTGTAGATTACCGCTTCTTCAATAGAGGTCATCTGTTGTCCACGGTAGAATGCTTCGATGTTGAGCATAAGACAGAATCACATACTTGACAGCATCCCCTTCGTGTAAAAACCTACCAAAGATATATTAAATCTACATCTTCAACACCCTCGATTGTCAGGCAACAACACTAAACCCGCAGCCATTTCAGTCAAAATCTAGTTAGCAGCTACAATTAAGTGTATGTATCAAGCTCAAATATTGCCATGGTATGGTTGTCATAATATTTTCTTGTCAACCACCCTTTAACCTTGTTATGTAGGCCTCTCGGAAAAAAACCGATAATTGTAATGACAAAGAACTTAGCCATTTTTCATGTTCTTTATAACAAGATGCATGAAAGACTTAAAAAGGCCATTTGGATGCATTGAAATATCATTTGGCATCAATAAATTTGAAATCCAAATGTAATTGTCCATGTCTTTGCTTTACTATGAATGTAAATCCATTCAATTACAGTAAACTGAAGTGGATTGCTGTATAACAAACATTCCTAAAACATACCACCTTTGCAAATCGAAATGTGCAAACTAGGAATCACCCTAGAGTTTTAAGAGCCAAGTAATGCATGAACTCACATGATAAGGGCATACAAAACAAGATTTTTTCCCACTTCCAAAGGAAAGAATAGAAGCATGATGGCGACACACGTTGTGAAATGCATGTATTTTGCCGTTGTCATCACGGCATACCACATATTCCACATTTCCCAACCTGCTACATATCACTAGTTAGCTACTTCCATATCATAAAACATTAGTATGCACATTTACGCAATAATTGCTAAAGGAATACAAATGCAATCAACAATCACAAAAATTACCTGCCAGTGAAAAAATCATGAGGTTCTTTAATCTGTTCAGCATATCCTAACAACAACAATCAAAGCAATAATGAACATAACAGTCAATGCCTATCTAAACCAATATTAGGCGACATTGGAAGCAAAGGAAAACAAACGAGAATTTTTCAAAATGACATGCTTTCTCTTGTTTACCAGTTCATTATGCAATTTCTACATTCTTGATCATAAAGATTGCCCACAAACACATACACTCAAATATATATCAATATTATACACGCACGCAAACAGACACACATACATATGTGTATAGAGAGGGAGGGGGGAAAGTAGTAATCGATACATACCAACAGCCTGCCAACCCCTGTAGAAGACACGATCGACTTCAAGAGAGAAGAAAGAAGGGTCAGTGTACCATGAGCTTGGTGGGGTTAAAGCTTCTTGAATTGGGATTTGGGGGTTGAATTCATGGACCAATGTGAGAGCTTGATGTGAAGTGTCGCATGATGAAGATGATGATGAAGACGACAATGAATGGTTGATGGGTTTGGAGGAATTGAAGATTGAATTGAGAGATGGTCTTGAACTGGGAAATGGGTTTCTGGGTTCTTTGAATTTAGGGGCTAGTGAGAAGTGGTGATGAGAGATTGGTTTCAGCAGCATCGCCATGGCGGGTGTTACTATGCGCGCTCTCTCCTCTCTCTGTGGCTTTTGGGTTTCAGTTAAAAACTCCGGGGTTGAAATGATATTGCTCTTAAATGCTGTCCTAAATTTCAATTAACCTCTTTAATTTGTCTCATTGTTGTCATTTTATTTAACTTTTAATGTACAATTAGAAAATATTTTTTAAATAAACAGTAGGTTAGTTTAAAAAAATAGTATATTTAGCTATTATTCGTAAAATTGATCTAGATATATCTTTTGTATATAGATCATCCATTTTTAATACATGCATATATTAAGATCGAGTTATTTAACTTTGAACTTTATCATCCGAAGGAATTCGGTGATTTAAAGCTCATTGCATACGTTTGGAAGTCATACTCAACTAAAAGTTTAAGTTAGTGAGTCAATCAGTTATACATTAAGATATTTTTATTTTTTTTTATATTCAATGTGGGATTGATACATGTAATACCAAATAATCTCTTCCTCATGTGGATCACATCAAGCTTAGCTCTCCTTTGAGTTTGATTCACCGCTCTCCACAAGTCCACTCTTCAAAGAACTAAACTTTAAGAGCTCTTTATCAGTTACAACATTACCACTCTATGAGTGGCGGACTTAGTTCTTGTGTTTGATTCTAGAGGCGTAACTTGAGCGAGCCAACCCGAATTCAACTTAAAAAAAAATAGAACTTTGAGTTATAATTTTTAGTATTTTTGTTAAATTTAGGCAAAAAAATTTTAACTTGAATTAAATTTTGGCTAACCTCGGGTTGAGGTCTTAAGTTATCGGATTGAACCCGAATATACATAAATATATAAATATATTTAAATAGGGTTAATATTTACCTTCATTCTTCAGAGTCTAGACTTTCACATACTTTACTTCAAGTCTTCATTTCTGCGTCTCCATCATTCTAAGATCCCTCTCTCACTCGTCACTCGTTTCTCATTTAGTCTTAAACTCTCAGTTTCCTTCTCTCATTTGTTTGAGTTTTATTTCAAACTCTCAGCCTTTCTCTCTCACTTGTCATTCATATATCTTTTATTAACACGAATTAAGTAATCCGAGTCCAATACAATTTTTAACCAGAAAATCAGTCTGAATTAAGTAACTAGAATTCTACCTGAGTCCGCTCGAACTAAACTTGAGCAGTACTTAGGTTGAGGTCGAGTTAGTGTTAGAGTTACGGTCGAAAACAATATACCTATGGTTGAGTTAGGGTTGACTTCTCAACCCGCCCAACCTAGAGTAGTTACACCCTATTTGATTCAACATTCTCCATGAGCCCACCCTTTTAAGAACTAAACTTTAACTGCTTTTTATGAGTCACCGCATTACTGTTTTTTCAAGAGTTTTTTGCGCCAAGGCTTGCAACTTACTCTTTTTTTTCAAGTTGCGTTTTCACGATTTTAACACCAAGAGCTCGTCACTTTTCTTAAGAGTCATCATTGGTACCAGTTCGCTATACCACTTGTTCAAGAGTTCAACCAAGACTAAACATGTTAATCGAGTCAAGTGAGATAGAGTTCATGTCGGGTCTTAACAGGTTGTATAAAAAAAATTTCACATATACACAAATTGATTTATTAATTTGTGTTTAACTAATCGTGTCATATCGAGTTTATATCATATTATTGAGTCATGTCATGTATTTATTTTGATTAGTTTGCCTCATACATGAACTGCTTATTAATTATGTTGTATCAAATCCACTCATGTACAAAAATAAGTGGTTTAGGGAATAATCAAACTCATTGTTTTGTGTCCCGTCCATATCATGTTAACAAGATTGTGTCATATTTTGACATCTTTATCCAGGACTATCGGTCATTGGCTCTCGTACCATTTTGTTGGGAGACTAGAGAGTTCAATGATCCAAATTTCAATATATACTAGAAACTCGTATCAACCTAAAAACTTAACTCTATAGGTGGTGAGTCCATTTATTGTATTTTAAGATACTTTTATTTTTATTTTTTTCTATCCTACGTGGGATTCTTATTCATGTAAGGGCCAACAAAATATTTTTGTGTCCAACTTACTTCATCGTCATTGAGCAAAATGGTGATGGAATTGTCTTACATGTTTTAAAATATTTCTTGATTATTATTATTATTTAAACTAATGGTATTAAGATATAATTTAGAGACTTAATGCATTATCATCGTTAATAGATAGTGGATTCTAATATTAGATAAAAGTCCACTAAAAATCCAATGACAAATGACAATAATGCATTAAGTTTTCAAATTAAGAAATCTCTCCAATATATTTTTTTCCTATTTCTTTAATTACAAAGAAGAAAAATACAAAAAAGAAAAAAGAAAAAAGAAAAAAGATCAGAAGAACTTGATCCCTCGAGTTTGGTATAAAGGATATCATTATGGTGATGGTAATAAAAAAATTATTAGGGCATGTTTGTTTCGAGTATTATTTATGGGTGGTATTAGAAATGTATTCCTTACATTTCTAATACCAAGGAATATTAGTACCGGTAATAAAAATTATTTCAATCTCCTCTCATGTTTGTTTGTTTAATAAGTATTATGGTGGGTTCCACAAATAACCATCTATTATATCACATCTTATATAACAAATATATCATTTTACCCTTAACATCATCAATTTCATTTTACCCTTAACCATTTATACAAGGAAAAAATTAATTTTTTTAAAAAAAAAAACCAGTAAAATCATACACTTAAATATAATATAAGAAAAAAATTTAAAATAATTTTTTTAAAAAAACCGGTAACACCGTACGTTTAAACATAATATAAGAAAAAAATTCAAAATAATTAAAAAAAAATTAAAAAAAAAGTAGTAACTCCGTACTCTTAAACATCATATATAAGAAAAAAATTCCAAATAATTTTTTAAAAAAAAATTAAAAAAAAATCGGTGACACCATAGACTTAAACATAATATAAATAAAAAATTCAAAATAAATTTTTTATATATAAACTCTTAACAAATGAGGACATTTGTATCAATTTACATGTTTGTACCGTCCTTTCATTTAACCCATGAAAATAATACCACATGATAGGTGACATTCATTAATACCATCTACAAGACATTATGACTACAGTTTATACCGGATATTACGACTTAAAAAATAGTATTTATTGTAAAATGTTAAACAATCAAGATATAAGGTGGGTTCCACGTGCTATTTTCTTAATCTCATATTCTTATATAACTCTTATCCCCAAAACAAACTAGCGCTTAGTTTACAAAGTAGTAAAATGCTATTTTTATCAAATTTCTCATCTCACACTATGGCCCTATTATAGTATTAAATGAATTCATTATTATTTCATTAGTAATAACTCATTATGTTATTAAATTATGTCATAGTAATATTGCTTTTAAATAAGTAGATCCCACAAATATTTAACACGCATCTCCCTTTTTATAGATATATTTTCAACGAGACTTCCTATATTTTTAAAAAAAATTTAAGTATTAAAATTTGAGTTGATTAAAATTCAATTCGAGTTAATTAAAATTTATTTTTATGTATTAAAATTTGAATCGATTAAAAATTATATTTTTTTACTTATTGAAATTTTAGCTGATTAAAATTCTATTCAAGATTCAAATCAAATTTTAATCAACTCGCATTAAATTTTAATTGATCTGAATTTTGATACATAAAAAAATATAAATTTTAATCGACTCAAATTTTAATATATTAAAAATAAATTTTAATTAATTTGAATCGAATTTTAATAAATAAAAAAATATAAATTTATTTAACTCCAAGAGAATTTTAATTGAGGCTAACAACTCAAGTAGAGCTTAAATCGGTTCAAATTTTAATATACATAAAAAAAACTTTTAATAAGCTCGAATTTTAATCGACTCAAATTTTAATATGTAAAAAAATAAATTTTAATCGACTTGAATTTTAATCAAATTTTATATAGAAAGATTATTTGAGATTTATGTAGAGGTAATTTTAATGTTTTAGATAATTTATTCTTGTTATAAATGGTGGTTTAATAGTAGGAGGTGCCACTAATGTTTAAATATAAATTAGATGTAGTGTTAGTGATATTTTTTATAATAAAAGAAATGTCTTTAAAAATATGATAAATTAAAAGATGTGTATCTAAATTTTTCCATTACTTTTAACGAGTAAAGAAAAGATGCAATTGTTTCAAAGAAAAGATACAATCTCTCAACCATTGGACACAAAAGAACAAAGAAGAAGTAGAGTAATAGATGGATCCAAAGTCCAAAATGAAAAATAACCCAAACTCCCTTGATATATCCCCCACCCCCACCCCCACCCGGTCATCGTCCATAGAAGAGAATATTATTCTTCCATGCATGATCACAACCGACAAATGTCAAGGAAAAAAAAATGTTGTTCGTTGTTTGGCACCCAAGGGTCCTATTCCTATCATATTAGGGCCGTTTGATATTACATTTTTTTTTAAAAAAATTTTGATAATCTTTCAAGTATTTTGTAATTTATTTTTTTCAGGTTGTTCTTTGTTGGATCTTGATGGTGCACAAAAATGGTTTTGCATACCACTTGTCAAGTGTAGGTAATAAATGCAGTGAAATCAATGAGAAAATTAAAGAAGACACGATTTATAGTGGTTCGGTCAATTCGACCTACGTCCACTCTTCAATGGCTTCAGTTGTCGGGTATTTTATTAATTTAAAGGTATGGAGAATAGAGATACAAGCTTTGAGAGAATGGAAAATCAAAGAAGCAGTGGTCTCCGGTCGTCGATTTGTCCTCTGTAAGTGTTGGTGGGGCGTGCCATTTATAATAGTCTCATCACAGATTGGGGCTATTTTATAGCAGCTAAGAGATCATTCTTGTGGAGATCATGACTTATCCTCAAGGCTACTTTATCGCAGCTAAGAGATCATTTCTGGTGCAGATCATGACTTATACTCAAGTCTACTTTATAGCACTAAAAGATCATTCTGGTGGAGATCACGACTTATCCTCAACGGAAGGAGGAGATTGGGGAGCTCTTCATGAAACGCGGTCAAAGATTGGACCGTTTCCTTCGGTAGTGCAGATAAGCTTCCCATGTTTTCCTCTTGATGACGTGCTAAACAAAAAGTCTAACCGGTCTTGGACTGTCTTTGTGAAGACCCTGCCCCATTACCGGGACCCTGTCTTCCAAGGGCAATCCTCCCATTACCGGGATATACCGCCCTCCACCAAAGGATTTCGGCTAACCTGCGGGTCAAACCCCCACAGTAGCCTTTACCTCTGTCCCACATCGGGGAAAGAGTCGTCTCCCCACCCCCATATAAGGCGAAGCACCATATGAGAGCAGTACCCAAGTACCACAGTGTGTTACTTGGGTACTGCTCTCATATGGTGCTTCGCCTTATATGGGGGTGGGGAGACGACTCTTTCCCCGATGTGGGACAGAGGTAAAGGCTACTGTGGGGGTTTGACCCGCAGGTTAGCCGAAATCCTTTGGTGGAGGGCGGTATATCCCGGTAATGGGAGGATTGCCCTTGGAAGACAGGGTCCCGGTAATGGGGCAGGGTCTTCACATAAAAGGCGCCTTTTATGTGAAGACTCCTCCCATTACCGGGATGTAGGTCTTCCAAGGGTTAACCTCCCATTACCGGGATATCACCACCCTCCACCAAAGGATTTCGGCTAACCTGCAGGACTCGCCCCACAGTAGCCTTTACCTCTGTCCCACATCGGGGAAAGAGTCGTCTCCCCACTCCCATATAAGCCGAAGCACAATATGGCTACTGTGGGAGGTTAACCCTTGGGAGACAGGGTCCCGGTAATGGGGCAGGGTCTTCACAGTCTTGGGCTTGGTGGATTCAAAATGAGGTTAGACTCCTCAACTGAGGTTGGACTTTAACACATAAATTGGACTATTTGGGCTTAACCCATCATTTATCCCCCAATGCCCCATGTCCAATGAGACTTGGAGAATGAGGCATTGACTATATTATTATTATTATTATTATTTATTTATTTTTAAACTTCAAGTCTTTCCCACTTTATTTTGAAGAGGGTCCATAATATTCTATTTGACTTTTTTATTTTGAAAAGGGCCCATAATTTTATATTTGGGCGTTTTTCCTCTTTTTGAAAAATCCTAGACTATAAATATAGTCTTCTTCTTTATGTTACTCATTTCACTCATTTTTAAGGTTGAGCACCCACCTCTTGAAAACCTTGAGAACTCAAGTCCTACCCATTTTGTTGAAGCCAAAGTGTGTTCTCCTTGAATCTTTTCAAGAGTGTGATTTCTTCCTTGCTAGTTGAGCTTCTCAAGTAAACAATGTCGATTGAAGAGGGAGTGGTGGAGGTTGAAGAAAGGGAGGAAGTAGGCACCATTTTGGAGAACTTGGAGGCTGGTTTTGAGCATTCGAATGCTGTTTTGGACAACTTTGGGGCTGTAAATGAAGGGCTGGACAGCGAAAGGGAGATGGGCAGCGCGAGGAGTGGCTTGGGCAGCGAAGGGAAGCGGCTGGGCGCGCGACTGGGCAGCGCGCGCGCGCGGTGGGGGGCTGGGCTCTGCTCCTCCTGTCCTGGACAGCCCAGACGCACTGGGCAGCAGCCTGGCTGCTGCTTTTGCTGTCCCAGACAGCTCAGCTGCGCTGGGCGGCTTTGGAATGCTGGGCAGCAACATTTTTCCATTAAAAGGCGCTGAAAATCAGTCCAAGGTTCATCAGGGAGAGCTAGGCAGTGGCCTGGGAGCACGGGCTGATCCGATTCCCACTCGAGGCGCTGATTTGGGCGCCTTAGGTGCTGATTTTTGCGCCAAAAATTCTGCTTTGTGCAATTTTGAAGGGTCAGGCACCCTTCAAGCTACTGGGCAACTTTGTTTTGACGAGCAACGGCAGTCAGGCACACTTCCAGGCGTTAGGCTAGACATTGCAAGTAGTAAGGAAACTTTGGGTGCTGCTCTTGATGATCAAGCCCCTATTGTAGCTCCCCTGATTCAAGTTCCTCAAGACTCTCCCAATGGTGATTTGGACTACTCCTTAAGGCCCCGGAAGAAGAAACGCAAGAGCAAAGTGAGACTTGATGATGACGGGTCTAAGGGGTGCACCCTTTCTAGTTTGTTCCGCTTAGATGAAGATATTTCAAGGCTTGTTTTTATTTATCGCATCCCTCCGACCGTGTTGTGCCATCGGGCTGAGTTGGGCGAGCTTGCTTGCGATGACTCTTCCGGGGATATTGTTATCTACAAGGAGATGCTTGAGGCTAGGTTAAAATTTCCCATGTCCTCCTTCATTTGTCGTGTTTTGCATTACTTTTCCTTGACTCCGGGGTGACTAGCACCCAACGGTTGGAGAGTCTTGCTTGATTTTCTTGCATTGTGGAGAAAGGTGCACCACGAGAATACTTCCCCTATGGAGTTTCATGCAACATATAATTTGAGCGAAACCCCTACACCAAATAGGGGATGGTACTATTTTACCGCACGGAGTGGTACAGTGCTTACAAGAACGCGCTCTAATTGCGGCGGCTGGAAATCTTGTTTCTTCTTTATTGGTGGAGAATGGGCTTCAGAAGCCGACAGAGCTTTGGTGCCAACACATTGGGGTGCTGCTAAAAAACTCGGTATGCTGCACACTTCTTCTTTTTCCTTTTTTTTTTATGCGTGTGTGCTCATTTTTTTCATGCAGATATACCTGTGTTTTCCCGGGACCAGGAGTGAAAATTGGAGGCTGTCAAAGCTTGCCCTTGTAAAGATTTGAGAGTTCTCCTGCCTAAGTATACTAGAGCTGTTGCTCCATCTCAGAAATTCGGCGGCTCCTCTTCGAAGAAAAGGGGTGAGCTAGTTTCCTCTCCTCCTTTTTTTTTTTTTTTTTATCTAACCCTTCTCTACTCTTGCAGCAAGTAAGAGGGTGGTGGTGTCCCGCTTTTCTAGCAGGAGCCCTCATTTTTTCAAAGTGGCAAGGAGCCCTCCTTCTTCCAAAGTGGCAAGGACGGATGATGTCCCCCATGTGACTCCCACGGTGGCTCCTTCTCAACTGACAACTTCTCCAGCTGTTACTCCAGAATCTTCCTTGCCAGGCACATCTGTTCCACCTTTATCCTCTCCTCGTGTTATCCCTCCTTTGTCTCCTCCTTGTTCAGGAACTTCTACCCGAGTGTCGATTTGGGCTGGTCCTATGATGGGGAGACCAGCAGCTATCAGGGCAAGGCTTGAGAGGTTTGTGTTTGGGCCAGAAGTTTCTGAGCTTAGCGCTTCGGGCACTGATAATATCATCAACACGTATTTGGAAGGTTTGGCTCAGGTAAGGGTCTGTTATTTCCCTTTCTCCAGTCGTTTCCAGTGTTTTTGACTTTTCTTAATCTCTTGTCTCTTTTTTTTTTTTTTAGGTTTTGACTTCCTTCATCTGCTTGCTTTTGAGGGCCTATAATCAAGACAAGCTGAAGCTGGAACATAGCCTTGTGCAGAGGGAGCTTATTACCGCTCAGGAGAGGATTGTCGAGCTTGATTCTGAGCTTTTGGTGACCCGTGAGAGGGACGTGCTCCGGGAAGGTGAGCTTGTGGAAGCTCATGAAAGGGCTTCTAATTTTGAGTCCGAGCTTTTGGCGACCTGCGAGAGGGACGCGCTCAGGGATGGTGAGCTTGCTGCAGCCCATGAGAGGGCCACTAAGCTAGAGGCTGAGCTTTTGGCAGTCCGCGAGAGGAGCGCGCTCAGGAATGGTGAGCTTGCTATAGCCCATGAGAAGGACACTAAGCTAGAGGCTGAGCTTTTAGCAGTTCGCGAGAGGAGCGCGCTCAGGGAGGCTGAGCTTGTAGAGGCCCATAGGAGGGTCATGCTCAGAGAAGCAGCTATTGTAGAGGCAAAGTTAACGGCTGCTCGGGAGAGAGTTTCCCGCGCTGAGGAAGACTTGGAGAATGGTCTTGCAGATGCTTTTATTGATGGTTTCGAGGATCTCCGAGGGAAGGTTTCTACCGCTTTTCCTAATATTAACTTCTCACCTTTCGTGCCCACTGACGACAGTGATGAGGGGGGATCTGATGCTGTTGATGACAATGAGGAGGAGGTGGGGGGACGACCATGAGAGCAGTTAGAGTGTTTAGGACTTTTGATTTTTTTTTTTTTTTGAAAAGACAGTATTTGACCTTATTTTTATACTAATACTCCTTTGAAATGAAATACAGAAAATCTTTTTAGAGTAAATGACATAGAAAATTTTATTAATTTATTGCTTATAAAAAGTGATATTGAGTAATAATTCTAAAAAAAAATATATTGAAATCTTGGATAACACCCCTAAAAATCAAATCAAGTCCCAACTTCTACTGCTTTGATGCTCTCAAAGTGTCATTGGTAATACCTTTTCACGTGCTCTGCATTCCATGGATGGAGTAAAACTTTTCCCTCACAATCTTGGATTTTGTAGGTGCCTGGCCTCACTACTTCTGTTACACGGTAGGGCATTTCCCAATTTGGTCCCAACTTTCCTTCGCGTTCATCCTTTGTAGCGAGGATCACTTTTTTGAGGACCAAATCCCTAGGTTGGAAGGAACGGGGCTTCACCCTCGAATTGTATTACCTTGTCATGCGCCGTTTATACTCTGCGTTGCGGACTACAGCCATCTCCCTCGCTTCTCCACCAAGTCGAGGTTGCTGTGGAGTCCTTCCTCGTTGGTGATGGGATCGTGGTGCTAGACCCTTAGGGAGTGTACCCCTATCTCCATAGGGATGATCGCCTCGGTTCCAAAGGCGAGGGAAAAAGGAGTTTCCCCAGTAGGGGTTCTTGGCGTGGTTCGATAAGCCCACAATACGTCTGGCAGGTCCTCTACCCAAAGACCATTTGCTTTTTCAAGCCTTGTCTTTAAATTGCGTAACACCATTCTTACCATGACCTCTGCTTATCCATTTGCTTGTGGATGTGCCGGGCTGGAGTGAGGTTGTTTTATTTGAAGGTCAGAACAGAAAGAGTTCAGCAGCTTGTTGTCAAACTGCTTGGCGTTGTCGCTGACAATGGCATGGGGAATCCCGAAGTGACAGACCAAGTTTTTCCAGATAAAATCTTTGATCTTTGCGTCTGTGATTTTTGCTAAAGGTTCTGCCTCTGACCACTTGGTGAAATAGTTGGCTGCCACCACCATGAACTTTCACTGCCCTTTGTTGAGAGGCAAGGGGCCTAGGATATCGATGCCCCACTTGGAGAAAGGTCATGGGCTTGAAATGGTTGTTAGCTCCTCGGGTGGTTGCCTTGGCACAATCGCAAAGCGTTAGCACTTGTCGCACTTTTTGGAGAACTCCTGGGCGTCCCTTATCATGTTAGGCCAGAAGTAGCCCTGTCGGAGCGCCTTGTGGGCAAGGTAACGCCCTCCAGAGTGATTCCCACAGATCCCTTCGTGGATTTCTCGTAAGGCATAGTGAGCTTCTTCAGGTGAAAGACATCGTAACCATGACAAGGAATAGCCTCTCTTGTATAGAGTGTCCTGCAAGATGGCAAACTTGGAGGCCCTTATCCTTAGCTTCCTGGCCTCTAGGGGATCATCTGGTTGCACACCCTCTTGGAGGTATGCCCTGATTTGGGTCATCCAGTCTGACTCAATAGATACACAGTCAATATTTGTGGCCTCTATGTCCATCCTGCTCGGCTCGCATTGGTGATCAATTAGTACTGGTTCCCCTGATGAGGCTTCCATGGATGAAGCGAGCTTTGCGAGTGCATCGACAACCATATTATCCTCTCTGGGGATGTGGTTTATCTGAAAGTAGTGGAATTTTGTGATCATGTTTCTAGCCATGCTGAGATATTCTTGCATTTTGGCTCATTTGGCTTCGAACTCGCCCCTCACTTGATTGACTATCAGCTGAGAATCATTGTAGGTGGCAAGGTGTTGAACCTCCATTTTCATCATTAATCTTAATCCAGAAAGGAGGGCTTCGTATTTTGCCTCATTATTGGAAGCATAAAAATGGAGCTTCATCGCGTATCTGAGAGTGGTGCCATCTGGGCTGATCAAGATTAAGCCCGCTCCTCCTCCTTCACTAGTCGAGGAGCCATCTATGTAGAGTTTCCAAAGCAGATGAGTGGAGAATTTAGAATTTGAAGTGGAAGACCAGGGAGGTGCAGCCTGTGATGCCTGGGCATTCGGAGGTGCAGCCTATGGTGCCTGGGCATCCAAAGGTGCAGCTTGTAGTGCAGGAGCTAGAGGTGCAGCCTATGGTGCCTGGGCATCCAGAGGTGCAGCCTGTGGTGCAGGAGCTAGAGGTGTAGCCTGTGGTGCCTGGGCATCCAGAGGTGCAGCCTGTGGTGCAGGAGCTAGAGGTGCAGGAGCTAGAGGTGCAGGAGCTAGAGGTGCAGCCTGTGGTGCCTGGTCATCAGAAAAAATTGTTTGGGCTCCTGGGGAGGAGACTTGGGCCCCTGCTTGAGGGTCTTTGTTAGGCTTCTTGATGTCTCCGTTAGGCATTTAGGGATTCTCATCGTTCCCATATTTTGTTGGTGTGAGTTCAGCTACGAAATCTGCTAGGGCTTGTGCTTTGATGGCCATCCTAGGTTGATACTGAATGTCGAACTCCCCGAGTTCTATTGCCCAGTTAAGAAGTCTGCCAGATACGTCCGGCTTTCCCAAGATTCTTTTAAGAGGTTGGTCGGTGATGACCACCATACGATGGCCCTGGAAGTAGTGTCGCAGCCGTCTCGCTGTCGTGACCAGAGTGAGTACCAGTTTTTTTAATGCTAAATATCTGACCTCTGCCCCGGTATGCCCTGCTCACGTAATAAACTGGTTTCTGCACTCCATTGTTGTTTCTGACGAGCACTAAGCTTACCGCTGATGGGGAAACAGAAAGGTATAGATGGAGAGTTTCTCCAGGGGTAGCATGTGACAGGAGGGGAGGTGCTACTAGGTAGGCTTTGAGCCTTTGAAAAGCCTCCTCTGCCTCAAGTTTCCACTCAAAGGCTTTTCGGAGAGTTTTAAAAAAAGGGAGACATTTGTCTGCAGATTTGGAGACAAACCTATTTAATGCTGCGATTCTTCCATTGAGGTGCTGGAGCTCCTTGGTTGAGGAGGGTGACTTCATGTCAAGAATGGCCTTGATCTTGTCAGGGTTCGCCTCAATTCCCCTCTGATTGACCATAAAGCCCAGGAATTTACCAGACCCCACACCAAAGGCGCACTTCTTAGGGTTGAGCTTCATGTGATAGGACCTCAGGACGTTGAAAGTTTTTTGGAGGTGATCAATGTGGTCTACTGCTGCAAGGCTCTTTACCAGCATGTCATCCACGTACACCTCCATTGTTTGCCCGATCTGAGACTGGAACATCTTGTTCACCAGCCGTTGGTAGGTTGCTCCAGCATTCTTTAGCCCAAAGGGCATGACCCTGTAGCAGTATGTCCCTTTTGGCGTGATGAATGATGTCTTCTCTTGGTCTGGGGGATGCATGCTAATCTGGTTGTACCCCGAGTATGCATCTAGGAAAGTGAGCAACTCATGCCCAGCGGTGGCGTCGATGAGGAGGTCAATCCGCGACAGTGGATAACTATTTTTTGGGCATGCCTTGTTTAGTTCTGTGAAGTTGACACAGAGGCGCCACTTCCCATTAGCCTTAGTAACCATTACTACGTTGGAGAGCCACTCCGGATACGCCACTTCCCTGACTGCCCCGTTATCAATCAGCTTTCTAACCTCTTGTCCATGGCTTGGGCCCTTTCAGTGGAGGCTCCCCTTAACTTTTGGCGAACAGGCTTGTACAGTGGATCGACATTGAGGCGGTGGGTAGCTACTTCCGGGTCGATGCCCTCAAGGTCCTCATGCGACCAAGCAAAGATGTCCATATTACGCTTCAAAAAATCAATCAACAGGGGAGCCAGCTCTTCAGAAAGGAAAGAGCCAATGTAAATTCTTCTGTCTGGGTGCTCCTTTTCTAAGACCACAGGGATGAGTTCCTCGACTGGTTCTCCTCTTTCTGTTGCGGAGTCATTCCTTGGGTCAAGGACCTCAACCTGCAATGCTTCTTGGGGCTTCCTAGCCTTCATAGAGGATACATAGCACTCTCTGGTTGTTATTTGGTCCCCTTTGACCTCTCCGACTCCATTTGAGGTTGAAAAGCGGAGAACGAGATGGTAGGTAGAGGGCACAACTCTTAATGTGTTAAGAGCTGGCCGCCCTAATATGATGTTGTAGGCTGACGGGCACTCTATTACCAGGAAATTGACCATAACTGTGGAACTTCGGGGTGTTACTCCGGCGGTGACGGGAAGTGTGATGGATCCAAGGGGATACACTTTTTCCCCTGAGAATCCAATAAGGGGTGACCTGATTGGCCGTAGCCTCTCCCTGCCCAGGTTGAGCTTGTCATAGGCCTCTGCAAACAGGATATCTGCAGAGCTGCCACTATCCACCAAGATCCTGTGCACATGAAAATTGGCCACTGTCATGCTGAGCACCAAGGGGTCGTCATGGGGGGTGTTGGATTTTCTCCAGGTCTTTGTCTGAAAAAGATATGACATCGTCGCCTTCCTGCTTCGGCACCTTAGATGGGCGCATATCGTAGACATGTCTTGCCTTCCTGGCATGGGCCTTCATCGCGAAAAGTGATTCTCCCCCACCTGCTAGTCCCCCTAAGATGGTGTGGATTTCCCCCACGGGCTGTTGATCTTCCTGGTTGTGAGGTTGTGGTGCTCGTTCCCTTCCAGCAACGTACTGGCGTAAGTGACCACGCTGGATAAGCTCCTCAATTTGCCTTTTGAGGTCGTAGCAATCGTCGGTGTCATGCTCGTGGTCACGATGGAAACGGCAATACTTGTTAGGATTTCTGCGATTTGGAGGAGACTTCGTTTTTCCAGGCCACTTTATCGCGGGGTCATCCTGGATCTGGAATAAGATGTGTTCCACGGAAGCATTGAGGGGAGTGAAGGATTGACGGTTCCTCTGAGGAGCAGGACCTAGCCGGTCCTTGACAGGGACTTTCTCTGTCCTGCCATGTTTGTTGCTGGTCCCCTTCTTATCGTCCCTCTCCCTTTCCTTCCTTTTCTCCCCTACTTTGGAAGACTCACCCCGCCTGGCCCTTGTGATGTCTTCTGCGTTTATGTACTTTTGGGCCTTGGCTAGCAGCTCTGGCATGCTCTTCGGTGGGCGCTTCAGAACTGAGAAAAGGAAGCTTGATGAACAAAGGCCACCCAAGAAGGTGGTCATCGTCACCTTGTCGTCGAGTTCATCAACTTGGAGTACCTCCTCGTTAAAATGAGTGAGGTAATTCCTCAGGCTCTCTTCGCGGTCCTGCTTTATACTAAGCAGGTGCGTAACTGGCTTCTGGTGGCGAAGCCCTCCAATGGAGTGTGAGACGAATGATCTGCTAAGTTCGACGAAAGAGGTAATAGAGGCGGAGGGAGAGCTTAGCAAACCATTGTCGGGCAGACCCCTTTAACGTGGTTGGAAATGCCCTGCACATGATTTCGTCTGGTACATTGTGCAATTGCATCAAGGTCTTGTAAGTGTCGAGGTGGTCCAGTGGATCCTTTGTTCCATCAAATGTCTCCATAGATGGCATTTTGAACTTCTGAGGGAGGGGGTAGGTTGCTACATCAGGTTTGAAAGGCGTATCAGTACGCCTTACCAGATGGTCAACAGTTTCGGGTCCCTGTGCCTTCATGGCGTTGAACACATCACCCAGTTGATTTTGTACCTCCTTTATCTTCTCGTCCCAATGATTGGGGGCTCCTCTGGAATGATCATGGAAGTGGTTTCCATGCTCCATGTTTTGATTTTCACTCTCATCCTCTTGGAGATAAGGGTCATCTCCCTGGGAAGCAAGGGGAGAGGGGAGGTGGAGCTCCCTCATGTTGGGCTTCTTGAAGTGGGGCGCCCGGGCGTGGTGCTCCTTGATGTCCAGGACGTAGAGCTCCTTGGGGTGCTCCATGTTGTGCACCTCTGTGGGGCCCTCCATGTTGTGCACCTCCGTGTGGTGCTCCACCTTGGGGTCCTCCGTATGGTGCTCCTCATTGTCCAGCAAGTATGAGTTGCAGTACCTGTTAGTTTTGAGCAACCAGTTGCTACATGGTCTCCAATATTTGCTGGGGATTCGGAGCTAGAGTATCTGGAACAGAGTTGGTAGGCGGGGGAGCAACCTCTTCCTCTCGTGGAGGATTGTCTTCATGTTGGTTCATGGATCGAGTAGTGATCGCCATTAGTTAATGGATGTAATGTTCAAGAGTGAGAATTTTGTCGATTCCCACAGACGGCGCCAAACTGATGATGCACAACAATGATTTTGCACACCACCTGTTAAGTGTAGGTAATAAATGCAGTGAAATCAATGAGAAAATTAAAGAAGACACGATTTATAGTGGTTCGATCAATTCGACCTACGTCCACTCTTCAATGGTTTCAGTTGCCGGGTATTTTATTAATTCAAAGGTATGGAGAATAAAGATACAAGCTTTGAGAGAATGGAGAATCAAAGAAGCAGTGGTCTCCGGTCGTCGGTCTGTCCTCTGTAAGTGTTGGTGGGGCATGTCATTTATAGTAGTCTCCTAACAGATCGGGGCTACTTTATAGCAGCTAAGAGATCATTCTTGTGGAGATCATGACTTATCCTCAAGACTACTTTATCGCAGCTAAGAGATCATTCTGGTGGAGATCATGACTTATCCTCAAGGCTACTTTATAGCACTAAAAGATCATTCTGGTGGAGATCACGACTTATCCTCAACGGAAGGAGGAGGTTGGAGAACTCTTCATGAAACGCGGTCAAAGATTGGACCGTTTCTTTCGGTGGTGCAGATAAGCTTCCCATACTCTTCTCTTGATGACGTGCTAAGCAAAAAGTCTAACCGGTCTTGGACTGTCTTGGGCTTGGTGGATTCAAAATGAGGTTGGGCTCCTCAACTGGGGTTGGACTTTAACACATAAATTAGACTATTTGGGCTTAACCCATCAGATCTATTTCGTTTTCTCCTACAATGACTATATGAAAAAATTTCTACAGAAATATGCATGTCAAAAGTTGACGGAAAATTGCAACGGAGGTTATGACCAGGTCATATTGCTATTAAATAATTTTATTAATGATATAATTTTAAATAATTACTCTTTGAGAGGACAAATTGAAAGTTTTTTAATCTTTAGGGGGTACAAACTGCTATTTACCGAAAAAAAGAGAAGGGTTAATCTCATTTTGCACCCCGAAAGATTGTTCGAATCTCAATTTGCACCCTCAAAGATCAAAAATCTCAATTTATACCCTCAAAAATAGAAATTTGTATCAATGTGCACCCCCAAAGATCAAAAATCTCAATTTGCACCCTCAAAAATAGAAATTTGTATCAATGTACATCCCCAAAGATAAAAAATCTCAATTTACACCTTCAAATATAAAAATTTATATCAATGTGCACCTAAAATTAAATTAATAAATTATATCTTGATCTCCTCATGTTTATCACTTAATCATTTGAACTCCTTCACATTTAGAATATTCCCCTTACATCTCATGACGTTTATGCATGTGTAACATATAACCACTTTTTGTTGATATATATTAATATAATCATTAAAAAATATGATTTTATCCTAATATAAAATTATAATTTTATATTACCTTTTATTTTGTGGATTCGATATACTCTAAAGTTGAAAATTAAGCTTACCATTTGGGTGTCTAATAAAATATAGATATTTATATAAAAGGTAATATGTAAAATATTATATAAATATTTATATTTTATTAGACATTCAAATGGTAAACTAGATTTTGAACTTTATAGTATATTGAACCTATAAAATAAAGGGTAATATGAAATTATAATTTTTTATTAGAATAAAATTATATTTTTTAACGGTTATATTAATAGATATCAATGAAAATGAGTTACATGTTATACGTGCACAAATGTCATAAGATGTAGGAGTAATATTCTAAATGTGAAGATTTCTAAATGATTAACTGACAAATATGAGGGGATTTAGGTATAATTTATCAATTTAATTTTAGGTGCACATTGATACAAATTTCTATCTTTTAGGGTGCAAATTGAGATTTTTTATCTTTGGGGTACACATTGATATAAATTTATATCTTTGAGGGTGCAAATTGAGATTTTTGATCTTTGAGGGTGTACATTGATACAAATTTCTATCTTTGAGAGTGTAAATTGAGATTTTTGATCTTTGAGGATATAAATTGAGATTCGAACAATCTTTCGGGGTGCAAAATGAGATTAACCCAAAAGAGAATTTGAAACTGACGCGATCCATTGCGGCGCAAAGACACTTGTTTGCTGTCGGAAACATATCCTTGTTTGTTGGTTCCTAATTCATTTGCCGTCTGAAACAGAAGAAATTTGACGATTTCTCATCGTCTCCATAGCTCCAATTGCACTCTGAAATGTCCGAAAATTCCATTACTTCGATCATGTCCTTGTCTCTATTATCTCCCCCTCGCCTTTTCTCTCTCCCTCTCATTTCTTTTCTTGTCGGACAGAGAAATAAAAGGAAAAACAAAGAGTGGAAAAGAGAAACACTTCCCTGTTTTTTCGACCTCCGAAACTAAGCAAAGAAGCTGTTTCTACTACATAGAATGGGGAAAAAGATGCCCGTGTAGTGATAGAAGGTATTCTCGTTGAATCCATTCAATTTAAAGTCATTTTACTATGGTATAATTTGTATTCTTGTGTTACATGTATTATGCGTTTATTTTTTCAGCAAAGTCATACGGGTTTCGTTTTTTCTTGATGTCGAAACTGAATGATAAGAAACCCACTTGTATAATCTTATGGGCTTCCTCAATCTGAGCTGCAGGGGGCATTTTAATGATTAAAACATGGTAGCCCAGCGGAAAAAAACAAATGACTTGGTTGGATGGTATGTAAAACTGTATAGAAAATCTATGGCAGCTAGCTGCACATAGTTGAATAAAATGGTATTATCTTGGAAGTCATTGGCTCTTTGCCTCTTTGCTTCTGGGTTCTGTATATTTCTTCAATTTTGTAATTTGTGTTCTATAAATAAATCAGCTTCAAGAATGGAAATTGAACTTTAGTTAAGTTCAGCTTAGTTTGGAGTTTGTTTTCATTTTTGTGTTGCTGCAGAAATTAGATATCTTTGTCGTGAGAAAAATAATTCTATCTTTATTACCAAAGCATTGAAGGAATTTTTTTTATTTGGATGTGAAGTATTTGGTTTTACAAGAGAATTGCCGAGAAAAGTCTTTCGATTCCCATTCCGGACCATAATCCGGTGTGCTTTGTTCCTATTTGTGAAAAAAAATGCTAGTTATTTAGTAAATATTTAGGTTACACGTTGCTTAAGTTTTTACAGCACCTGGTAATTAGTATAGTATTAATGTCTAGAGATCCTAAGTTTAAAGTGCACAAGGAACAACTAACTTAATACACAACATGAGCACATGTTATACCCTTTTCTATTAGCTTTAGCTTTTAGTAGAGCGTATGATATCAATGGCCCGAGTAGACCGAATGTTAATTAAGGACATATAAGTTTACCAGTCAACGTTCTGAACTAGTCGAGACAATACCATGCACTAAACAAGAAATTAAAGACTAACTATAGCTCATTGTATAAAAAAACACTGCTAGAACCAAAAAAGAAGAAGTTAAATTAAGGAAAAACAATCACACGTAAAAATGTTGAAAATTTGAGAAAAAAATCATGGGTGGTTTTGTTATTGACTTATTAGATCTCATATATGTTAGAGTATTAATACCAAGGGTAGTTTAGGCATTTTTTTCTGGCTCTATTATTCTTTTACTATATGTTGATGATATGATTATTATGGGTGATAACATCGCTGATATATGCTTATTGAAAACTCAGTTATAGGATCATTTTGAGGTGAAGGATTTTGGACAGCTTAGGTATTTCTTGGGCATTAAGATTTCTTCCTCTCCTAAAGGCTATGTTCTCTCTCAATCCAAGTATGCCTTTGACATTATACACTGAGCTCGCTTATTAGATAATCAGACAGTTGAAACACCTTTAAAGCTCAATATTTGACACTCTTCGTCTGATAGTACTCCCTTGTTTGACCCAATTCTTCTATCGCACTATTGCTGGGAGTTTAGTGTATCTTACAGTCACTCGTCCGAATATCTCTTATGCTGTTCACATTGTGAGTCAGTTTGTTGCCTTACCCACCACCGTTCACTGGACTGCTGTTCTTCGCATTTTTCGGTATCTCCGTGGTACTTTGCATTAGAGTTTACTATTTTCTCACTCTTCATCTATGGAACTCAGGGCTTACTCTGATGTTGACTGGATTGGTGACTCTATGGATTGCAAGTCTACCACTGGTTTCTGCTTGTTTCTTGGAGATTCTCTTATTTCCTGAAAAAGTAAGAAACAAATTGTTGTTGCTTGTTCTTCTGCTGAAGCTGAGTATCGTGTTATGGCATCTACTACAGCTGAGATAGTCTGGTTATGATGGCTCCTGGCTGATCTTGGCATTTTGGTATCTTCTCCTGCTCCTATGTTCTGCGACAACACCAGTGCTATTCAGATTGTTCATAACTCGGTTTTTCATGAGCGCACAAAGCACATCGATATTGATTGTCACTTTGTGCACCATTGTTTGCAACAGGGCAGCATCATTCTTCCCTTTTTTCCTTCCACAATACAGATAGGGGACTCTTGATGTTTTCCACCACATCATGAGTTTGAGAGGGGTGTTAGAGTATTAATATTAAGGGTAGTTTAGGCATTTTCTTTATGTTGTGTTGCTCTACTATATAGGACTTATTTTGTGTATTTCTAGGTTAAGAAGTGTATTACAGACCAACTTTTAGTCTAATATATTTTTCTCTTTCTTTTTTCTAGTCTCATTGATCAATTTTATCAATATAGATGTATGATACAGCTCGTGCGAGGAGCGCATAATCACTAGTCGTGTAATGTGTATTCTTCTTTCTTTGTTTTTCTTAAATCTTTTTATTAGTCTCTTCTTCATTTTTGACAAAAATAATCTCAGGAGATTAAGATGTTTGTATACGGATTTATTTCAAGTTCAAATATTTTTTTCAATTTGTTTTATCGACATGTTTTTTATATTATTATGGATCCTATATTTTATCATATGACAATCCAAGTTTTGATTAAATAATTAAACAAGCTTGTATTCTAAAAAAGAAAATCACAAATTACTTTTAATGTGTCCAAAGTATATCCAGATGTGCTCAAAGCGTGTTTGTAACATCTTCTATGGCATTTCAGTGCAAGATAAAATACTTATTAGGGTGGGCGCAATAAAATACTCTTGAAAAACATTTAACATATACATATATGTAAAAAAAATTCCAAATGTTTGAGGGTGGGTGAGGCCCCCCCCCACCTAATGTGTCTCTGCCAGTGTCATCTTGTATATTTGATTGACTTCGTTGTTTTTCTAAGATGTATTGGCTCCTCTTTTTCTCAATTGGAACTTAAACCCTTAACTATGATGTGGAATGGGCCAATTGAAGAAATATGAGAGCCAAAATGAGTTGGTATATAATCAATCAACGTACTGCCACACCATTAATTCTTCTAACTTCCCTTGTGAAGATGGTTGTAATTTTCTGTTATGGCTGGAGCCAGGAATGTGTGTGCGTTTTCACAATATTTTGAATTATAAAATGAAGTAGTTTGGTTTTCAGGGTGTTAAGAATAGTAGGGTAGTATGTGTAAGTTGTTAATAGTAAGAGATGTTAACTTTGATCAATCAAAGAAAAGTAAGAGGAAGAAGGAAGAGAATATTATTGAGGCACAATTAGCCGATACAAAACTTAAAGAAAAACTACATATAAGAGGTCTTTATATAGTAAACTAAGTTAGGGCAACATAAAAGAAAATAAATGACTAAACTACCCTTAAGTCTAAATATAATAACTATTCTAACACCATCACTCAAACTCATGATGTGGTAACATTAAACCTCAAGAGTTTACTAAGAAGAAAACGGAAGCGTGCGATGGTGTGAGATTTCGTAAAAAAACGATCAGCAAGTAGTCAATGCAATCAAACTAGCTCTGCTATTATGAAGGCCATAGCATGATACTCATCTTCAGCAGATGATCGAGCCACACTAGTTTGTTTCTTATTTTTTCACGAAATAAGACAATCACCAATGAAGAGACAGAAACCAGTAGTGGACTTGCGATCCATAGAGTCACCAGCCCAGTCCGCATCAGAGTAAGCACGAAGTTCCAGAGACGATCAAATAGCAATGAGAGGTCCAATAGAAAACCAAAGCTCAACAAAAACCACCAGTAACAATGCTCAACAAAACAGATCCCAACAAAGAAAAAAAACAAACAAACTAGAACTAGTCCCAAACCAGCAGTAGTCAAAATCAGAAACTAGAACCAAAGGAAGTAGTCGACGCCAAACAATTCAAAGTTTGCCACAAATTAACTTAACAACTTTGCAAATTAAATACTCACCCAGCAGTTCATTCACAAAATTAGCCCCAAAGGCTCAAACCCACCAATCAAAAATGGAAACAAAAGTTTCTTGCTTATTTAGTGCAAAACAATGTAAATGAAACAAAAATTTCCTGATTATTCAATGCGAAACAATGCAAATGGAAACAAAAGTTTTCTGCTTATTCAGTGCGAAACAATGCAACGCTATGTCAAATAGCAAGCCCAAACGAACAAATAAAAAACCAATAACGTGACAACTCATCAATGCACAAAGCCAACCAATCAACAAACCAGTCCAAAAGCCCAAAGCAACAACAACAAACGAAGAAGAAACAACCAGACTAACAACCAAAAGAAGCAGAAGAAGAAGAAGTACCAGTAGAAGAGAAGAGGTAGCAGAAAGTCAATAAAAATAGCAATCCAAATAGCAGATCCCAACGTACCAACTTCACAAACCAGAAACCAACGAAGAAGCAGACGCTCAATAGGCTTTAATACAAGCATCTCGAGCCAATAAATCAAACCAGCAATCCAACAACTAGACAACCCAAATTCCATAACTTTCAAAAGTCCAGAAGACAAACAGAGGCAACAAAACAGTAGCAAAACAGCAAGACAATAGCAAAACACCAAAAAGGCACTAAAAATCAAAATTCGGCACTGTTCACGACATGAATAGTACTTTCGGCACTGTTCATCTAGTGAACAGTATTTTCGGCACTGTTCACAGCCCTTGGAATCACAAAAAAATAGCAATCCACCAATCACTAGCTCTCAAATCATACAACCCAAAAATATATTCTTGCTCCAACTAAATTACTGTGGTGCTACAATATATATTTTGGATTGAAACCATGCTCTAATACCGTGTTAACTTTGATCAATCAAAGATAAGTAAGAGGAAGAAGGAAGATAATATTATTGAGGCACAATTAGCCGAAACAAAGTTTAAAAGAAAACTACATATAAAAGGTCTTTATATAGTAAACTAAGTTAAGGCAACATAAAAGAAAATAAATGACTAAACTACTCCTAAGTCTAAATATAATAACTATTCTAACAAGAGGATGTATGTGTAATTCTTATTATTGTAGGTTAACTATAAATACAAGTGATGTATGAGAGCTAGGTTAAGTTTTTAACCTCTATCTTTCTCTCTAATATTGTGTTATGTTAATTCTCTCAACTTAACATGGTATCTATCTTTCTCTCTAATATTGTGTTATGTTAATTCTCTCAACTTAACATGGTATCAGAGAATTACAATCATAAATATATATTCTGAATAAATTAATTTTTTGTTCGTTGGTACTGTTGTGGATTGTGTGGTGGTGTTTGTCAATTGTTTGTGGTGGTGTACTGTTGCTACAATGCCGTTGTTTGTCGTTGCTTGTTGTGGTGGTGAGGTGCAGTCGCTGGTTGTCACGTGTTGTAGTGGTGAGGTGCAGTCGTTGGTTTGGTGTGGTGGTGAGGCGCAGTAGGTGCAGTTGTTGGTTGTTGCCATTGGTGGTCGTGTGTTGTGGTGTTGAGGCACAGTCGAAGGTCGAAGAGAAGCCTGTGCAGTCAAAGGATTTGGACTTTGGAACCCTAATTAGCGAAGAAGACAGGGTCCAGACTACTTTGGGTCAACCCAATCAAGTTTGGTCCTGATACAACCCAAAGTCCAACCTTCAAGCCCATTGTTCTTAAATTATTTTAAATCCAACCCAAACCCAAGACCTGGTCCAGCCCACCGTCCAACTTAGGCCGGTTCGGTTTAGTCCGGTTCAGAGGTCTAGGAGCTCAAGTCGACCCGGTTCACAGGTCCAAAGCGCTTAACTGGTCCGGTTCTGTCTTCCAGCCCTGTTTTCCAGTCCGGTTCAGGATTCCAGCAGCCTTAACAGGCACGGTTCAGTGGTTTAGGTCAGTTTTCAAACCGGTTCAATATTCCAGCGGCCTTAACAGGCCCGGTTCAGCTGTCCAGCATCCTCTTTTCTTCTGGTTCAGCATTGCAGCACTTCTTGTTTGCTATTTGCTGCACTGTTATGGAACCCAAGCAAGACACTGGATTGGTTACTATTACTCAAGAAGAGTATGCACAGTTCCTATCCCAGCAACAGGCTGTTCCATCTTCCTCCACTGCTACTTTTGCACAGTCAGGTATTGCTTCCACTTGTATATTGTTCTCCAATCGCAATCCCGGGATCATAGACTCTGGTGCTTTTGATCACATGACTGGTGCATCTGATATTTTTTCTACTTATTAGTTTCCTCTTTCCACACGTAGTGTTACTCTTGCTAATGACACTTGTTCTAAAGTTTCAGGTTTGAGGACTACTAACTTGAGTCCTGATATGCCCCTATTTTTCGTATTATTTGTTCCTCAGTTTTCTTGTAATTTACTTTTCATTAGCAAGATTACCCGTTCTCTCAATTGTTCTATAACCTTTTATCCTTCTTATTGTGTCTTTCAGGATCTTAAGACGAAGAGGGAAGATTGGTACGGGGCATGAAGCTGGTGGTCTATATTACTTTGATTTTGATTCACCTACTCGGGCTTTACAGACCTCGTTGTCTCCTTTTCAGTGGCATTGTCGTCTTCGACATCCCTCTCTCCAGAATCTGAAACGCCAAGTTCCCAGTTTTAGTTCTGTGCCGTTTTTGTCTTGTGAAGCTTGTCAACTTAGTAAGCATCATCGTGTGTCATTTCAGTCTCGAGTCAATAATCGTGTGTCTAGTTTATTTGAGTTGGTACATTCTGATGTATGAGGTCCAATAAAGAATATTTTATCTAATAAATATCCTTATTTTGTGTCATTTGTGGATGACTATTCTCGTGTGACTTGGTTGTTTTTAATGAAAGTTCGGTCTGAATTATTCTCTATATTTGAGACCTTTCGTAAGGAAATAAAAACTCAGTATTGTTGTCGTATCCATATTTTATGTTCTGATAATGCTCGGGAATATAAATCTGATCCTTTTTCAGCTTATCTTAATAAAGTTGACATCATCCATCAGATTTTCTGTGCTTACAGATCTCCACAGAACGGCGTTGCTGAATGCAAGAACCATCATTTGTTGGAAGTCACCCGTACCTTATTATTCCAGATGAATATTCCCTGATATTTTTGGAGTGATGCTATTTTTACTACTTGTCACCTTTTTAATCGTATGCCATTCTCTGTGTTAAATGGGCAAAGTTCATATTCTGTCCTTTTTCTTGGTAAGCCCTTATTTTTCCTGACTCCTAAGGTTTTTTGATGTGTTTGTTATATTCATAATTTGGGTCCTAGATTTGACAAACTTGACCTTCGAGCTACCAAATGTGTATTTCTTGGTTACTCTCGCACGCAGAAGGGATATCGTTGCTACATTCCTTCTCTGCACCGATACTTTACTAGTGTCGATGTCACGTTTGAAGAATCTGTTCCATATTTTCCAGCACCTTCTCAGTCTTTGGATTTAGATTTTGGGTCATTTCCTGTACCACCTTCTCTTTCCTCATCTTCAGATATTCCGCTGCCCACTGTGTTACCATCGACTTTACCTCTCCGTGTCTACTCTCGCCGTCCTCGCCCATCGACTGAGGTGCCCGTACCATCTTCCTTGTTGCCTTCTGATCCTGGTACATTAGGTAATTTAGACCCTTTACCTATTGCTCTTCTCAAAGGTATTCGTTCGTATGTTACTAATCATCCAATTTCTCATTTTGTTTCATATGATGCCTTGTCTCCTGTCTTCTCTTGTTTTACTTTCCAATTATCTGCTATATCTATTCCTCAGCATGTACATGATGCATTATCTGATCCGGGTTGGAGGAAAGCTATAGAGGAGGAGATGGATGTCTTACATCATAATGGGACTTGGGCTCTCGTTCCTTTACCTCCTGGTAAACGAACTGTTGGCTGTCGTTGGGTGTATACTGTTAAATTTCATCTAGATGGTTTTGTGGAGCGTCTCAAAGCCCGACTTGTTGCAAAGGGCTTTACTCAGACTTATGGTGTTGATTATGAGGAGACTTTTTCTCCTGTTGCCAAAATTTCCTCTGTTCGTATCTTGATTTCTTTGGCTGCTAATCTTGATTGGCCTTGTTTCAGTTAGACGTCAATAATGCCTTCTTAAATGGTGACTTGGTTGAAGAGGTATACATGGAGCAGCCACCTGGGTTTACTACTCAGGGGGAGTATGGTAAGAGTGTATGTCGGTTAAATAAATCTTTGTATGGTTTGAAGCAGTCACTGAGGGCATGGTTTGGTAAGTTTTTAGATGCAATTTTAGAGTTTGGTCTTCTTCGATTTCAGACAGATCATTCTGTGTTTCATAGACAGACAGATGCTGGATATGTCCTATTGGTAGTCTATGTAGATGATATTGTGATTACTGGAAATGATTCTAAGGGGATTGCCAAGTTAAAAATATTCTTACAGGATCGATTTCATACTAAGGATTTGGAAAAATTCAGGTATTTCTTGGGTATTTAAGTGGCTCGATCTAAACAGGGTATTTGTTTATCCCAGATGAAATATATACTTGACATGTTTGAGTAAACAGGTTTGCTTGGTGGCAGACCTATTGATGTTCCTATGGATCCAAATCAGAAATTTTTGATGGATGATGGTGCACTGTTTGGGAATCCAGGTCGATATCGCAGATTAGTTGGGAAGCTCAATTATCTCACTATTACTCGAACGGATGTTTCTTATGCAGTCCGTATAGTAAGTCAGTTCATGGGGTGTCCTAGAGTACCACATTGGGAGACAGTTACTCGTATTCTGCGATATCTCAAATGTGCTCCTAGACTTGGACTATTATATCGAGCTAGTGTACATCTTAGAGTGAAAGGTTTCTCAGATGCTGATTGGGCTGTCTCTCCTTCTGATCGGAGATCAACCACTGTTTATTGTATTTTCTTAGGAGGTAACGTTGTTTCATGGAAAAGGAAGAAACAATCCGTGGTAGCGAGATCCAGTGCTGAGGCTAAGTATAGGGCAATAGCGCATACGACGAGTGAGTTGACTTGACTACTATACTTCCTCCAGGAAATTGGGTTTCTAGTTCAACTTCCTTTACATTTGTTCTGTGACAACCAGATAGCTATCCATATCGCTGTAAATCCTGTGTTTCACGAGAGAACCAAGCATATTGAGGTTGATTGTCACTTTATTCGGGACAAGATAGTAGCTGGGGAGATTATAACTCCATTTGTGCAATCTGAATATCAGCTTACAAATATGTTTACCAAAGCATTGAGTCGTACACGTCTTACAACTATTTGTTCAAAGCTTGAATAATATGATATATATAGTCCAACTTGAGGGGGACTGTTAAGAATAGTAAGGTAGTATGTGTAAATTGTTAATAGTAAGAGGGTGTATGTGTAATTCTTATTATTGTAGGTTAACTATAAATACAAGTGATGTATGAGAGTTAGGTTAAGTTTTTAACCTCTCTTTTTTTCTCTAATATTGTGTTATGTTAATTCTCTCAACTTAACACAGGGCATACAATCTGACTTGAATATTTTTCTTCTTTGTTGTTGTAATCTTATCCAACTCTGCAAGAAAAAATTATATATCCTGCCCTCAAAAAAAAAAGCTTATATACACACATCTTTTGTAAGCCTTGATTATTACTCCAGCACGATGAAAATAGGTTCTTCCTTGTTTATGAATGCAGTGGTGTCACCATCATCCTCACTTGCAATGCAGAGCTCCCCATCAAGGCATCCATCGCCAGCCTTATTCTTTTCTCTTGGAGCAATAGTTATGCTATTGATATTGCTGATTCTCATTTATTTCTTCTGTAAAATTTTCAAACCAGCAGAGCTGAAAAAGTTGGTTGTCCATACAAAGTAAGGACCAAGGTTGTAAATTTTATGTTGTGTAAAAGTTAAGAAATAGTTGGTTTGATGAGACAAACTATGAAAAACTTCTCACTTCATTGCAGCAACAAAAGATGTTTGCAGTGGAAATCTTCGTACAATAAGCTATTTTAACTTCCAGACATTAAAGAAGGCAACTAATAATTTCCACCAGAGTAATCTGCTTGGAATAGGTGGATTTGGGCCTGTCTATCTGGTAATGCTGAATCTGTTTGTTCTTTTTTTTAAGTTTGTACTTCAGAGGTAATTCAAAGATGAGTATGAGCACTCTCTGAGGACTGTGACATATGCACACATAGCTTTGTAATAGAAGATCGAATAAATTAATTAATGGAACTCATCATAAGTATCCATATCACAAGATTTGGATAAATAGGTTAATTTCAACCATTTGCTTGATTTCTCTACATGAGATGTTATGAACTGTCAATCTTTAGTTGGGTGTGGTTCATGAACCAATCTGTTTATTCATATTATGCCTATTAAGATGGCCTAATCATATTGTAAATTGTGTTTGGTAGGGAAAGTTAAAAGATGGGAGGTTGGTTGCTGTGAAGAAACTGTCTCTTGACAAATCCCAGCAAGGAGAGCTGGAATTCCTTGCAGAAGTGAGGATGTTAACAAGTATACAGCACAGGAACCTGGTCAGCCTTCTTGGATGTTGCTCAGATGGAGCTCAAAGGGTACTTGTGTATGAATACATGAAGAACAGAAGTTTGGACCTAATAGTATATGGTATGCTTTTGTTATATATATATATTTCATGGTCTGTCTACAGTATAAACAATTTATCTGATACAAAGTCGCTACTTGGTTCTAGGGTAGAACTAATTTTAATTCTAAAAACGAAAATTAGTCTTGCTTGAAGTGTAGGAAGTTCTATATTTCATGCTAGTACCAATTATTGCGAAAGACTACATATCCCACATGGGCAATGTCAGACTTGACAGTAGATTTAGGGTCATCCAAGGTTGGGTTATATGGTTGACAGGACTGCATCCATTGGCAATTGGTTTTGGGTTGGTTGTCTTTAACCATGGCATCAAAGTTGAGCCTTGGGTGGTCAGTTTACCAAGGCTTTCACCCATTTGAGTTTTTCATTTTATATGGTTGAGCGGCTCCTCCATCCTTGGGCAATTGGTTTTGGTTTAAATGTTTCAATTCTGACCTCTAAATCTCAGTTGTCCAATCTATATTATTGCTTTCTACTAAAGATAGTACAATAACAATGAAAGCATAATATGAAGTATTGAATATCTAAAGCTTTAGTGTGACCTGGATATTCAAAGGCTTTAGTGTGACCTGAATATCTGCTTTGACTATTTTGTGACACAGGAAAAAGTAATCAGTTCCTGAACTGGAACATTCGGTTCCAAATAATTCTGGCCATTGCTTGAGGATTGCAATACCTGCATGAGGATTCACATTTCAGAATTGTTCACAGAGACATCAAAGCTAGCAACATTCTTCTGGACGATAAACTTCAACCAAGAATTGGAGATTTTGGCCTCGCTAGGTTCTTCCCTGAAGATCAAGCTTATCTCAGCGCAAAATTTGCTGGAACCTTGTAAGTATTTCCAATAATAGATATTCAAGAATGCATTTTCCTACAGTAATTTCCCATGGATATCTTTAACACTGATTTTGATGGCAATTGGAAGATAAATGACTTATAGAGAATTAGCCAAGCATAGGAAAGTACAAGAAGTTGGGTACTAATAATGCAACTTAAAAGAAATTCCTAGGTAAAATCTAATGCAGGAGCCAGAAGGAGAAGATTTGCTCTTAGACTTGAATTTGCATTCTCATGTTAGGTAGCCGGATCTTTTTAACGCGTCATGTTATTGCCCCTTTTATAAGACAAAGAATACAATCAGTTCTTAGTCCTTTGAAGCCAGCCTCTAGACTTGTTGAACATTAATCGTCCCCTATAATTTTTTGGAAATTTTGTAGAATTTACACTTGGCAGCTATACATGAACAAAAAAAGTTTGTATATGTTCATACTGCCACCATCATGACAATCTCCATCATCAAAATGGCACCAATTACATCACCACCGGATCATAACCATCCTTTGGACAAACTAGAGATGCATCGTCTGGGGTATTACACAAACACAAACATGATCTTCATCCATGCCACCGCAACAATGTGCACCAACTTGAATATCCTTTTCATTGTTGCTAATACCTCGTGGCTGTTGTCACCAGTATCAACTATTTAGTTGAGAGACTAGGAAGAGGGGTTATGTCTTACTCCCCTTTTATTGTTAGGAAATTCAAGATCCTTTTTAAGCCAGTCTAGAAGTATCATGCATGCTGAAATGCCAAAAATTGATGTATATGTGAATTGGTCCTATTCCTAAATTGAACTCAAAATGAAATCGTACTTTCTAATTGCCACCAAACTCGGGCCTAAGCCTCTGGTTTGTTGGCTTCTGGTCTATTGATCTTGCTACCATGATCTAGTCCCCAATCAATACAAAACATGATCAATTTTTCAAATCGAATCAGATGAAACCTCAGAGTCAAGGTATCTCAGATCAGATAGAGTGGAAATTAATAATATGTTGTGTACATCTCGTACCTCAAAGTTTAACCAATTTGATATCCTTTAGTTTTGACATAGAAATCTCAGAGTGAAAACCCCTGAGCCTCTCTCTCTCTCTCTCAAGTTTAAGGGTTGAAGAATGGGAAGAAAATAAGTGACGACGTAAAAAATGATGTTAGAGGCCTGTTTATAGTGTAAATCACACGAAGGAGGCTAAGACAGTGAAAAAAACTTAACAGTGAAGGCCCAGCTTGTTGACCGGTTCAATGGACCAGTTAAGAAGGCTGCCCATTTGCTCTTTTGCCCAGGAAACTCATCCAGCTGACCAGATGTGTGATCTGATCGGTCAGATCAACCCTCTGTCCATCCCAATCTATTTTCATTATTTCAAATCCGATTTTTTGTCAAAAATTCATAACTAAATCTCTAACCATCGGAATTCAAGTTTCATCATAACCAAAAACCCAACTCGACTCTAAATGAGATTCCTACTTGGATCAAACTACGCTAGTCTTATCAACCTCAAAATTCACCACTATCTTGTATTAAATTTCAATTCGTATTAATTTGATCTGAGAAGGAATCTCGTTTGGATTCGAGTTGAGTTTTGGGTTTCACCACTCTGTAGAATGGAGGTAACATTTACTCGTGTTTGGAAATATTGTTATGAACATAATTTTTCACAAGCAGTCACTTCAAGGTCATATTTAGGCAATTTTTTTAATAAGAACCAAAACAATTTTATACACAAGAAGGTAATACACAAGGGAAATGATAGGTGAACAAAACAAAGTTTAAACTGCCTGTCATTTGATCATAAGGTCATCTGTCTAATTACCTTTTCTCTTTCCTTCTTTTTGCACGGTCTAATTAATATGCCATTAGAGGAGAATTGTCCGAAAAGGCTGATATATATAGTTTTGGCCTTCTGGTGGTTGAAATTATTAGCTGCAGAAAAAATACAGATCTTACTTTGCCATCGGAAATGCAATACCTCCCTGAATATGTGGGCCTTTCACTTTTTGAGCATTTTTTTTAATGATATTTCTGTTTTAGCTTGTTGATAATGAAGTGAAAATGTCAATAATTTTTAAATTATTATTTGTAATATGTTTTAGACCTGGAAGCTCTATGAGAGGTCAAATGTGATTGATCTAGTGGATCCAAAAAATGCGGGAGGATGGGTTTGTGGAGAAAGATGTTTTGCAAGTAATCCATGTTACCTTCTTATGCATTCAGCCTCATGCAAATTTGAGACCACCCATGTCAGAGATTGTAGCGATGTTAACATGCAAAGTCGAAGTGGTGAGAACACCTATTAAACCAGCCTTCTTTGATAGAAGGTGCAAGAAGGATGAGAAGGTTTCTTGGGATACTATCTCAGAGGTTCTCCCATCCCCTATGCAGAGTGAGTCACATTCCTCGCCTTAATCTCGAAACTAAGGTTGGCACTTCCACACAACATACTTCTATACAAAACCATACAATATAATTTATGCTATGATTGTTAGATCCGTTTTGCAAAATTTGCAGAAATAGTTCAGCTTTGATCCCTTTTTTCTCTTGGCTAAGTAGTTTTGTCTATTATTTCTTGTACATACAGATATCTACTAAGAGATGTAGCGATGTAGAGTTGCAGGATTGTGGTATAGGATCATAGGATTGTTGTTTCTTAGAAAAATAGCCAGATAGGAGTTTAGTTTGTCATGTTTGGGAGATAAGAGTCTGCAGTTGGGGCTGCTATTAGGTTCTTTAAGCAATGTCGTATTGTTGTTGTTGTTGCTGCTACTTCTATTGGTATTGCTATATTCTCACAGTTATTAAATGGACCATGTGCATGCAGTCTCAAACTAGGTTATTTTGCAAGTTATTTTGAAAGTGGCAAGCTGCAGATGAAAAGATAGGAATTCTTATAAAATACATTTTTTCTGTCTGCATTATCCGTTAATTGTATTATTCGTGTCTAAATCTTATTTTGATTAATTTATCATTCGTGGGAATTGATCGTGTCATTTTTAAATTTTATGTCGAGTCTAATTCTTGTCAGATTCGTATCGAGTTCGTATGAACAGGTAAAATTGATACCCCTAATGTTGTCCAGTTACTCACTCTGCCGCATCCTGGCTGTGTCTGTTCTCTACTTTTAGAGACAGAGAGAGAGCCTTTTTTTTTTTTTTTTAAAAGAGAAAGTAGGTTGAATTCAATGCAGACCTGCACGTTCAACAGCTATTGAATTTTCTCAGCTTTCCCCTGACAAAATTCAATGCCGTTAATCTGAATCAGGAAACGAATTGCATCCACCCTCGTAACGGATGACAAACCAATATTTTTCTATGGAAAATACTATGCATACAAAAAGTTTTATGAAAAAGAATTTTTACCAAATGCGTTAGTAGTTCTATATCACTTTTGGACCTACCAAATATTGATCAAATAGTTTTTGATTAGATATAAAGTTGTCACCTTATTTGATAAAAATACTTTTTGGTAAATATTTTGCTAAGCATGGTATTACCTTTTTTTTTTTTTTTTTTTTTTTTTTCTATTATTAAAGACCCACAACAAATTTGTTCATATCTCCTCATAATTTATTCTTTATTGTATTTTTGAAAAAGAAAGGAACGGAACTAAAATTTTATTTATAGAATGATAAACAATAAAATACACAAAACATTTATTTAAAGGTGTTATTTAACAAGTTATTACTAGTGAATAAAGAATTAGAAAGATGGAAAGTTAGAGAAATAAATAAAACATCATGTTTGATAAAAAAAAAATATGAAAGATGAAAAAGTGGATGAATTAGTTTTCTTTCTAATTTACCAAAATCAATCTTTCTAAAATTAAGAGGAAAAGTGGAGAAAAGTTAATTATGTGTGTTGAAATGTATATTATTTACCTATATATTCTTTAATATATGCATATATCATATTTATATATATATATATATATATATATATATATATATATATATAATAATAATAATAAAACATGCATCTATATTTTTTTTATTTTTCCACTTTGTCATCTTACTAAACACAAAAAAAAAATCAATAATTTCTACTTAATTTCCATCCTTCCTATCAAACACAAATGAGATAAAGAAAGATTACTCCCTTAAAAGATAGAAGGCGTGTCATTCCAACTTTTCATCTTTCCATTCACTTAACCAAACATACTATAAATGTAATACTATCACAAATTATAATTTTACACAATACCATAATAAATTTAAATTAGTAGCCGATGTTTTGTTTTTGATATAAACAACATTTATATATAATTTGATTTTTTAGCAATTCACAAGTTTTTTTTTTCCCTTTAGTTGGTAGCTCATCTAAACAAGTGTCTTCTGTTAAGAGTAGCACTCATCGATGCGATTGCATTTTTCATTTGGTTATTTAATATCAAGTTATTACTTTTTTCTATATACATTTAGTAAAATATTTATATATCTTCCTTTTTGAAAACCTAAGGGAGAACAATAGAAATTTGTAAACATCTATAGAGGGTTATAGGGATTTTTCAAAAAGAAAGCATATGGTAAAGGATGCATTAGACTCCCGCATGAGAATAACCCACAAAGATGAAAACTATTCACACCAGTTTCTTATGATCCTAACTTTTTTTTAAAAGAAAGGTGAAAGTATAGAAAGTTAGAAAGATAAAAAAAAAAAAAAGAAAAATAAGGTAATAGTATTAGAGGGTTACTATTTTTCTCAAGAAATATTACGGATATCAAATTCGTCGATCAAATCTACTAGTATTTTGTTGTAAAAGGATTTAATTATTAGGAGGGTCAATGCCAATCATACAACAATAATAACTTGACCAGAAAATTTGACAGAAATAACATTGTTATTTTTTAGAATCTTAAATCATTTGAACCATGATTACAGTGATCAGAAGCAACATATGACTCGAAGCCCGATAAACACGATACAGTCCTTAGCAAAACAAAAAAAAAGTTGGAAAAACAAGCATCATCAGTAAGGATTTGAAAAAAAAAATATAAAAACATCTTGAGATTTCCCCACATTACAGCTGCATAGAGAGCAACACTCTTAACATGCAGTTAGACTCATTCTTGCTAACCTTCCATAGCTCTCTTGAGCCTTGAGTCTTCCCTTATCTGTTGTGTAAGGGATTTGGTCCGGTCGGAACAACTCGCTTATAATCAGTAAT
Source organism: Ilex paraguariensis (assembly GCA_963454935.2). NCBI lineage: Eukaryota > Viridiplantae > Streptophyta > Magnoliopsida > Aquifoliales > Aquifoliaceae > Ilex > Ilex paraguariensis. The sequence goes on from CAUOFW020009780.1 coordinate 42,458, forward strand.
GTTCTTCCTCTCAGCGTTGCAGAGGCACCTTGAGAAATGGAGTTTCTTTGAACAATTACATCTGTCTATGCCCACTACGGACGCATATGAGTCATTATTATGCTTCTTGGAACCATTTACAGGAGTAAGAAAGATCTCTCTAGCTTCTGCATTGGACCCAATGCTAGTAAGAATTTGATGAACAAGCACAAGCAAAATCACTGCTTTTCTCATTGCGGCTTGCAACCTTGCACCACACTAGAGTGAAGTTTTGGAAGATATCCAAAAATATACTAGATAACACAGACAAAAGAGTGACCCACGAGAGAAGATATACTTGAAAAGCGACTATAGAGCACATATATGCAGGGGGAGAGAGAGAGAGGCAAAAAGAATGCGATGGGTGTAATGTAACCTGTAAGGAAAAGAAAGAAACAGGCATTCGAGGTTTATAGATATTTAATAAGGCACCTGGGATACACAGTAGAGAATTTGATACATCAACATCTCTGAAAAGAAGCCTCAATGTTCAACAAACGCCATTAATTGCTTTCAGTTCCATTGGATAGATAAGAAAACAAAACAGAAGTCAAGTTAAAGAGAAGAACCCCACATTCTACACCCGAGCTACCCCCTCTCTCTCTCTGACAATCCTCTTAAATTCGAGTAAATATTGGCGTAACCATCCACTAAGAAAAGAGCAAAAAAAATAAAATAAGATCTACTTCTTGTCGTGGAGATAATTATATATTATTGGGTGGTCATAAGTGTTAGTAGGGTCCATTTATTGGCTTGTTTACCTACTAGTAAACAATTACACCATGTGATATTATTGACATAGTGTATAGTTAAGACAAATGAGGAGATCGTACGATGCGATCGTTTGGAATCAATTAGTAGAACAATTCCATTGCGAGATTCAAAAATGGTGAGACAATGGTTGGTCTAGACGTGCTATCAAGGTTGATTTGTAGAAAGTGATGACATTGTGAAGTGATATTTTTTCGCTTGAAGCTTTAGAAGGATTGAACTTCCTAGCCACTGTCAGGAAGTGGATTTAACCTTGCATAACTTCCCCTAGATTTTCCATACTATAAATGGTGAAATCGAGGGAGTTCTTTTTAATTAAGATTAAAATGAATAGCTTTATGGAAGGTTTCAGAACTGAAAAGTGCACGTGTTAATGTTGTGTAGGTGGAAAGAACAATATTATTTAAATTTAATTTTTAAACCTAATTTATTGTCATTGAATTGACGGTGACCCCAATATTTATTGGGACCCTCTTTCAATTCAATAATTGTGATGCATTGAATCAACAAATTAGATCCAAATAATATTTTCGGATGACCAACCAGCTGAAAAACGTTAGGTAGCTAGATTAGTGCGCAATGAATTTCTTTGGTAGGGGTCGCTTCTTCGAGTTTGGCATATCCTTGTGACCTCCTTCTTACTCAATTGGAACTATAAAAGAAATGTACAGGACTCTAGCTAGGCTCCTCAAAGATGCATGCTAAGGTAAGTGACCTAATTGATAACCCATTAAACCAATGAAAGTGGCCAAATGTCACATCCCCTAATCTGTATGCCATTGCTGATGATACTAATTCCATCTTATTCTACAAATCAAACCATGGAAGGCATAAATATTAAAATATTTATTATTAAACTTATTCTCCCTACGTACACCCATATCCTATGTGTTAGATTTTGCATGTCACCGAGATCGCATTATATCGTATTCCTCTCTCATATCTAGATACATTTCTTAGGAATCAAGTCTATGAACCAAGGTATTTTGCATTAATCATTTTGTCATTTTGTTTTTAACAAATAACTTGTGTCTCACTGCAGAATTTAGTAACGGACGGTCAATGTTAACTGTTAGCTGAGCGAGTCAACCTTTAATGGAACTTATCACTTGGAAGGGTATAAGTTCTTTACTGATTGGGCCGTTCGTGGAACATGCTTTAAAATCTTGGGGCTCCTTAATAAATATCCATATATAATCACTGCTTAGACATAATTCTCTCAGTGTTGAAAGTTATTTATTCTTTGTAACTCTCTGGTTTGTGTGGACGTTAACAAGGATTGCGGGTGTTGTCACGTAAGGGTGTTGATCAGTAACCAAACCATTCGCATCCTGAAATTGATTGTAATAGTATATAGTATAGATAGAGATGTACGAACCTGAATGATAAAAAATGAGTCACATCTATCTCAAGCTGCATGGATCATTTAACGGCCTTTGACTAGTGATCCACTAGGAGAAGTTTGCTTAGTAAGATAGGTTGTCTTAGAGTCCGTAACATGGATCATTTCAAATCTGACTTTTTTTTAACATTAAATCATATTTATTGAATTTGAGCGCGTTGAATAATTATCCTTGTACGAATTTGAGTACGAACTCAAATAACAAAATTAGGCATACGGAAATATGCCCTTTTTTTTTTATTTAACACATTGGGCTGCTTCAAAATTATATATATTTTTATGCAATAACTAGAGGTTAGACTTAAAATGATGGCAAGTGATCGTTCATCGAAATGATATATTACTAGTTTAAGTCAAGAAATGAATTTCTCTAAAATGAGTGAAGGTTACTCATTACTTCTCGCATGTCTAACTATGGACGGTCTTTTGTATTGGATATGTATTGTTTTAAGTTTAATAACGGTTGTGGGTTTTCTTATTTTTGTGGGGGTGTGGTTCAAGTTTTTGATGAACTCATTTTTGTTCTACACCGATACATAGTGTGTGATTTATTATCGAGTTCAAAAAAAAAAAAAAAAAAAGGCCTAAAGAAGAGGATTCAGATCTGAAAATTTTGTAGTGTCTGATCAAATTCCTTTAATGTTGGGGAATCTGTGAAGTCAAACATTGCAAGGTAATGTAGAAGTTATCGGTTTTTTTTCAAAAAAGTCAAAATTCTAACGCACGCCTTAACTCCTCCATATTATTATGCTTTTGTTGTCACTTGTACAATAACTTGGTCACATCACTCACACAAACTCTATAAAATCCTCCCCCCCAAAGCTTATGTACTGCAAATTATATTGATCATATTCTCCTCTCTCTCTAGAACACACACAACCATGGAAGATGGAGAATCATGCAACACAGGACTTGGACTAGGAATCGGGATGGGTGAGTTCCGGCCTAAAAGGAAACATGAGCAAAGAAAGCGTGTGGTTTGTTTTGATCTCTCCTTTCCGCCGCTTAATCCGAACGAGGAAGCCATTGATGCAGAGTGCGAGATTGAGAGGTCGAGTTCAAGAATAGTTGGTGGGGATCATTTACAAGGAGCTAAGGAAAGTAATTTTAATTTAAACGTCAACTACAACGAAAGCAACAAGAATTGCACCAGAAAGAAACTAAGGCTCACCACAGAACAATCCACTTTGCTTGAAGAGAGCTTCAAATTGCACACAACGCTTGATACGGTACTTCAATTTTCTATACTACTACTATAGAATTAACTAAGTATTTTATTCGAACAAATATAAATCAGAACGGATGATTTTGTGTTTATTACCGGTTCTTCCTCTCAAGTTGAGACTGAGTATTCAGATATATGGGATAAATTAATGAGTTCCAAATATTAATGAACTATATAGAAGAGTTATCTATCAAAACAATATTCTTAAGGCTTATTTGGTAATGTATACGATTTTTGATTTTATAAAAAATGGAAAACAGTATCAAAAAACGAAAAACGTCTTTTTCTCATTTTTGAAAATTGCCCCTCGTTTACAAAACGATGACAGACAAAAATAAAATAAAAATGATTATCAAACGAGTTTTTTTTTATTTTTTCTAAATATCAAAATAAAAACGAAAAACATAAACATTACCAAACGGGACCTTACCGATCTATTTGAACATTTGATCTTGGATCTCAAAAAGTAATTAAAAAACAATTTTTTTTGTTATTCAACGGGGGTGTCCGGACCAGTTTATGCATGCTCCACTAATCATTTCTATTGTCCGATCAAAAGTAGGTCATCTATGGCGGGATTAAGATATTTATGAGGGATATCTGACTCTAAATAGTTGTCAAGATTCGAACTCAAAATAATTAAAAGCATTGCACACTGCAAAAAAACCCACTCTTACATAAACTGAAATAACTATTGCATCAAAGAAATGTAACAGGTTCATCAGATATATATGGGGGATGGTCACAATGTTTTGAATTATTACTTCAATTGCATCTTGTTTACACATGAGATTACAAACAAATAACAAAACCGAAACGAAACAAAAAATAAACACCAAATACACAAGATTCCATGGCTTGTTTTAAAAGCTCATTATCGACGAAGATTATGAACAATTCTCAAAAATTAGAACAAGAGAATGAATACTCGGGCTAACGATTGACTTGCAGGCCCAGAAACAAGCGCTTGCCGAGAAGTTAAATCTCCGACCAAGACAAGTAGAAGTATGGTTTCAAAACAGAAGAGCAAGGTATTGATCATCTTTTAATTTTCCAATGCCCCTTTCTTTTTCTGTAATGTATCATTTTGTAACATTTACAAAGTAATTTTGAAGTAAAAGTAATTTCATCAAAAATAATAAAAGCGTATTTAGTTACTCTATTGCACTAGTGATCTAAATATATCTTAGTATAAATATAGAAGTGTATTGTTATACGTGTGATCAAGTTTAGAGGAAGCGAGACAACTTAGACACGAAAAATGTAAAAACAAATGCTACTTAAATGAAGCTAATAAAAAGACTAAAATTTTTGGGTTTTGTTTTCCCCTTTAGTTTGTATCGTTTCCCTCTGATATTCACAGTAAAGAAATCTGTTAATATTTTACAGGACTAAGTTGAAGCAGAAAGAGGTAGACTGCGAGTTGTTGAAGAAAGGCTGTAAAAGTCTGAGCCTAGAAAACGTGAGGTTGAAGAAGGAATTGCAAGAGCTACTACGTTCATTGAAACTTCAACAACCACACCCATTCTATATTCAACTTCCTATGGCTACCACGCGTACGATGTGCCCCTCGTGCGAGAAATTATAAAGAAAAATACTATTTAAACTTAATTTAAAAATCTATTTTAAAAATATAAAAGTCAATTGTAAAAACTAGTGAGGTCCATGCAAAGAAAAAGCAGCAGCCATTCGTCATGTGGTCCACAAAGCTAATAATACCCAAAGCGGCTAAGTAGAGTTAGATAGAGGTACTTTCTGATGAACGATCAATTTTCTCTCTAACCAATTCATGTGGACCATGGGATTGTTCAACCTCGCCCAAATATTAGTAATATTCGATGGTTATGATTATGCCTATGGGTTCTTGCCCCCGGATTCAAACATTAAAAGTTTTATGTAATTGTATTTGGCCCCAAGACTTTTAATGTTATTTGACTAATAGTATTAATTTTCTATTTGGTCCCCTCATTTTGATTTTTGTGGTTCCCTTACCTGCTGTGCCATATTACTAATTTGTAAGGAAAAGTTGTCATGAAAAGCATTATTCCGCACGAATTAATGGCTATATTAATAGAAGAAGGGTAATTAATAAGGTTCGGTTCTTGTAAACCCAACATTGGTTGGATATTAATGCATATACAGCTTTTAGAGGTAAGGGAGGCACAAAGTCTTCCACTTCTTGTTAGTAATTAGGAGTAAATTGGTTCAGTTTATAGGGAGCATTTTTTTTTTAGATTAATATTATTTGAACCTAAAAATTTGATTTAATTTGTTAATATAATGATGTGGTTTTATAGGAATTATTGAATCAACGTCAAGTTCTAATATTTGATGGAGTCTACAGTGAATCCAAAAGTAACAGTAAATTAGGTCAGTAAATTATGTTAATAAATTAGGTCTCAATAACATTATTATTATTTTTTAATTATTCAATGATTAGGGGTTCCGTATCAGTTTACGCGCACTTTGATTAATCCTCTTCCTAGTTCAGTCAAAGACAAACCACTTATACTGGGATTAAAGTATTCACGAGAAATAAATTGCTCATGAACTAAACTCCTAGGAATTGCAAGATTCGAATTCAAGACATTTGATTTTACAGCTCGTCCCTGTTACTTGTTGATTTACCATTGGGATTATAGGGAGCATTTTTTTTACCCTAACAGTTGAAACATGTGGCTTTCGAGGTACCCCCCCCCCTCTCTCTCTCTCAATAAAATTGTGATTTTAATTTTTTTTTGGGAGAGTAGGGGATCAAAGGTTAAAAAAGTTTTAATCTCTATTTGTTTGGCCCAAAATAAATAATATTTTTCAAAAGTACATAAATCAATGCTTTTTCAGATTTTTTATTGCTCAATATAAAGTTCAAGACGTAAACCTCTCACACAAAAATTCAAGCGAAATATTAGATAAATTATTGTGATTATTGAAATTCCAACACCTTAATTTGACATGCATTAAGCAAAAATAGTAGGATTAAACTCAATAAAATAGTGACTATATATTGATCGTTATTTTGTAAAATATAATTATATTTAACATTATAAATATATACCTAATAAAGAGATGAACTATCTAACACGCGGTTATGTCATACACATGACATGCTCACTTGATAAGAGAATTATAAAATCTTATTTCTCTAACTATTTGTTCAATGTTTTTACAGATTTCTTGAAATATTTTTTCTAAAATAGAATGAAAAAAAAATAACGAAGAATTGAAGTTGAAAGTAATTATCCAACCATCAATATACAAGGACAAGCCACAAGCTCTTTTTATTTTTGGGAAAACTATAAGCCCCCACACTTATAAATAAAGACAAAGGTGATTACCTAAAAATTGAATTTTCAGATATAGAGAGGGTACTTTTATATCAAACAAATACATCAAGTAAGAACATTTTTACAGCAATTCTTGAAACCCAGTGGGAAGAGAGGGAAAAGTTTTAAAATTTTTTTGTAGTTATAAACTCTTAATTTTTTCATGTCCATAAAACCCAAACATTAAATTAGGAGAAAATTTTCAAAATTTCTTGTAGCCACAAAAAAATTTTGACCTAAAAACATTAAAACTTTAAATAAATTCATGTGGTTAGACTTAGAAGACCAAAAGTTACCGAGTCCATTATGTGGGGAAACAAAAAGTGGCAGTGTACTATTTTATTATTACGAAATGAATACATGAAATATTAAGTATATGTACATAACTAATTTAAGGAGACGAAAGAATAGGAGAAGAGAATATAATTAATTGAAGAAAATAAAAGAAATTTGTTTGAAGGGAATTATATGTTTTATGAAGGATATTATAGTCGATCAAAATTTTTTCACTTAACTTTTTTTTATTAGTATTATAGATACATATCATTTTTGTGAAATATCTCTGAATTTTTTTTTTTTATTGTAAGAACAATTCTGGTATTTTTCATTTTTTTTCTTTCTTAATATACTGTGGGTTTGTAGTCAGTCTCATCGGATCTTACTGTTATGTCTGTAATGGTTGTGGCTCGCCTAGGGATGGACTCATTTTTGGGCCTAACGGGCCATGGCCCATTTAGGTCTCAAAATATAACTCGAGTGAAAATTTAGGATTAATTATAAAATTTAAAAATTTGCAGGTCGGTCCCTCTACATAAACTTATTTAGACTTAAGTCCGTCAAGGAAACTTATTTGCTATAAAGTTTATTTTTTGTTAATTTTACCAGACTATCCCTTCTCTTTAGAAGTGAAATAAAATTAAAAACTAAAAACTCCTAAATTTTAAGAGTTTAACAAAAATTAAAATTTTTTTCTTTCATATTTATCTATACCCATATATAGGTTAGGACTATATCTCTCATATATATAGATAGTTACATTAAAAATAAAAAATAATTACATTCAAAAAAAAAAAAGAATCATTTAAACACAAAAAAAAAATTTATTGAAACACAAAAAATAATATTATTCAAATATTAAAAATAGTAATATTGTATATTAATATTGAAAAAATAACAATAATAACATACTCAATAAAAAATAATAATATTTAATATTAACATTAAAAACAAAAAATAGTTACATTCAAATACAAAAATAGTACAATTTAAACACAAAATATAGTACCATTTAAGCACAAAAATATAATAATATTCAAAAATAAAAAATAGTAACACTGTATATTAATATTTGAAAAAAAATAATAATAACATACTCAACAAAAAATAGTAATATTGAATATTGATATTTTCAGAAAAATAGTAACATTCAATATTAACGATAATATGCTTATAAAAAAAATAGTAACATGTTCAATAAAAATTATTAACATGAAAAGAGATAGTAACATACACAAGCACAACAAAACAAAAATAGTAACATGAAAAAAAAATTGTACCAGTATAATGTCGTATTCTTCACAAAAATATACAACCAACTAAATACACAAACAACCAACTAGAAACAACAACATCGAATGATCAATCTATTATACGAAGTAAAAATTGGGATGAGAGTGAGAAGCAACGAGAGGTTGAGTAGAAGAGTAGTTGAGACTATTACTGCTACTATGGGAGGAGGAGGAATTAATGCTTTGATTAGGGTTTCGTTTGGGAGAGTAACCGTTTTTGACGATAGTGGGAAAACTAAGTGCACTGATAGAGGGAGAGATGTATGGACAGAAAGAGCAGTTGGAGCTTCGGCGACAACATCTTCATTCATGGTAGGGAAGAAAATAATTCATAATTGTTGAAAAACAATTAGAATAATGTGGATCATGAATTTGAGTCTGAATAATGTGGAAGGAGTTCACTCGTTTATTGGTGGGGATGGGTTTTCGCCGAAGGAGGGTTACCGACTTCTGTGACGAGTTGATTGTTTGGGTTTTTTTTTTGTGAAAACAAAATATGAGATGTGGATAATTTTTATATTTTTGATTGACTTTTAATCAGATAACAAATTTTCATCACATTTTTGTCATTTTTAATAGTGGATAGCTAACTATTGGAGTTAATTGAAAATTATTCAAATTTTATGAGAGCAAATTGTTGAAATTAAAATTAGAGGGAGTTGATTGCAATATGACCTGTATTTTTTAATTAACCCAAAAATTAAATACGTTTGATAGTTATGATTTAGGTCCGGGAACAAAGTTGTATGTTTTTTGATTGATTCAACGGTTAGGTGTGTTCAGGTCAAATTACGTATACTTCAATTGAAATCTCCTCTAATCTAATTAAGATAGATCATCCACGTTGGAATTAAGGTTTGTTTTTTTTATTTGTATTCTAATGTTGTATGGATGAAGGTGGAGGAGCCCCCACCAATCCTCCTCTTTCAATTTATCTCAAATTAGAGCACACATAATTTCAAGATTTAATTTGATAACTTAATATATTATGATTTTTGCTTAGATTATGAGTCCCAACATAAAGTTCACTATCAATTCTCGAAATGCAATAAAATTTTGAACTAAATTCCTAAATTAAGCACAACAAACATATTGTCTCGAATTAATATGAACCCAAACCTCAATTGTTTTCTTGTTAAAGATAATGCATCAAACAATATGATATAAAGTATAAAGAGGAATACATCCAACCTTCCAAACAGTTTGTTAAAATCAGAAGGCTAGAGGATCGTCTATGACTTCAATGTGTGCAAGCTCCATGATCCTATGTCCTCAATCAGACGTTCCAAATTACAGTATGAAGACCCACCTTCACCGACACTCTCTCTTGCCAATTTTGACAAGTGTTTGGCGCTCTCCTCGAACTCACCTTTCCTCTCATCCATGAGTTCTCTCACCATCTTCTCAATGATGACTCTATCACATGTGTCTTTCATGTCCAATCCAACCTTCCAAACCTCCCCCACAAATCTACTATTCACCTGTTGGTCAACAAAGTGAGGCCAGCCAATCATTGGCACTCCCTCAGTTATACTCTCTAGAGTTGAGTTCCATCCATTGTGAGTCAAAAACCCTCCAATTGCAGGGTGACCCAAAACCTCTTCTTGTGGAGCCCACCCAACAATACACCCCCTCTCCTTTGTGCCCTCCAAGAGCTCTGCCGGAATCTGACCCTTCATAGACTCTCCGCCGGAGACGGACTCCGGTCGTCTGACCCACAGAAACCTCTTGCCACTGTTTACCAAACCATGCCAAAACTCCATGAGCTGGTCTCTGGTTATCACAGTATTACTACCAACGCTAAAATAGATCACAGACTTCTTTGGTTGTGCATCGAGCCAAGCCATGCAACTCTTGTCTTCTTCCCATAAACTGTTGGACAAGGAATGCTTTGGCTTCAGTTTTGGGCTGAGACTGAGTCTAGCCTTTAGGTGGGCGTGGATGGGACCAATGGCGTAGAGATTTGGGCAGACAGTACTTATGTGAGATAGTAGATGTCCTTCTAGCTCTTCAAATGTGTTAAGTATGAGCCCTTGGGCTTTTGGGAATTTTTGGACCTGCTTCAGAACTAGTTGGAGTTGGATAGTTGAGTCAATTAGCTCACTGGCTCGGCAGAAGCTCGGAAGATCTCGTTGCCGGAGGAAGCCTTCCATGCCCGGGACACATGTTAGCTTTGCGTCCAAATCGTCTCCTATAAGCGTAGGAAGATTAGAGCGTGAAAGTAATACATATACTACCCTAGATCGTATCCAATGTAATTGTAGATTATCTTGAGCCAATCAAACATTTGGTTGGGCTAAGTTTTTTTTTTCTTCCAAAAATAGAGACTATTTCGATAACTAATCAAAAAGAAGAATGCACCAAAATGCAAGTGTTGCGCCAAACACTTGCGGTTATTTCTTGTTGCAAGTGAATACAACAAAAGGGCCCAAAAATAATAAATAATGAAATAGTTCATATATTGAAATTTCGCGTTCATTTTCAAACTTCTGCTCTGTTATTCTCATCTAGTAACCACAGGATGACTCATAAGAAAGGTGGCAAGATTTGAAACTATGGCCGGACCACCCCGGTGGTCCTCCATGGATGCACCTTAATAAGCTGTGCCTAAAGTTGGAAAAATAAGAGCTTGTAGACCATTTGTAAGTAATCTAAAGAAAATGACAGGTAGAGGAATCATTAAAGGTACTACAGAAACGAGAACAACTGCAACTAATTCAACATATATTTTGCAAACAAAATTGTTTCAATTCAGAAAGGTAATGAAATGTTTCAACAATTTTTCTGTGACCCACAATGGGATCAATGCAAATCTAAGTACCCCACATACCTTTAAATGGAAACTGGCCTGTTTCAGTGAGTTTAGGAATACACAAATAAGTCCACAGGGCACAAGGACTTATTGTCTCGAAATATATGATTGGAATTCCAACCTCTATACCAACATCAACAGCAAAACTCAAGATTCCATCTGCTATAATGCATGTCACTGGCCGCTCAGAGTTACAACTCAAGGGGCCAGAAGCTACCATCTCTGTGACAAGTGGAAATGTTACAGCCTCCATAGAAAGGAACATCTCTATGAACCGGTCAGCGGAACGCGGGCTGTCGTCAGACAAGCCATCGGAAACAGTTTCAAAACGGAATTTAGGGTAGCCAGAGAAACGGGATTCGATGTCGGTGTATCGGGAAAGACGGTTCTGGATGTGGTTGGTGTTGAGGAAGGTGACATGGAAATCAGCAAGGCAAAGTAGCTCGGCCAGTTTGAGCATGGAGTTAACAGGGCCTTGTAGTGGCAGGGGGAACATAAGTACATGAGGGGAGAGAGTTTTCTGATGATCCATTTGATCAGTTTTGCCTACAAACAATGTTTGGTTGTATTGTATGCTTTTGGCAAGATTGATCCTTTTGTCCAGCCAAACTGAGAGTTTGATTCTCTGTTGTGGTAACTTAGTATTGTGAAAAGCTGCCTCTTTAATTTGTTTTGGAAGTAATTGCAATCAACATTGACCTGGTCATATTTTATTCATTCTACAACCTTCAATTCGCTTTCTATGTGATATTTTTTTGAGAAGATGGAATTCACTTGCCAGCAAATGATACTACAAACTCCGATTTTCTTCCTTTTTTGATTTAATGGTCAGCGGTGTTCAGTCTAATGTATATATATGCACCTCAACTATTCTTCTCCCAGGTCTAATCAGATCTAGATCAACCATGCAAGAACTAGAGTATTCGCGAAGAATAAATCACTTATAGATTCGAATAAAGGATGTTTGAATTTATAGTTGGTCTTTGTTATCACTAAAACTATCCTTTGAGGTTATAGACTTCAATTTTCAAGGATTAGGAACATGATCATGTGAGCTGTAACATAGAGATTACAAGTTTATCGGTTTTGTTTTTATCATTGTTCGAAGTAGTATATCTTTGAAGGATTAACAAATGAAAATCACACACTAGTTCGGTTCTCAAAGTTTGACCTAGAGATATGAGTTGGTTAGGATGGTTAGAATATATTTTTCTAGATCTTGATTTATGTGATTTATATTAAACTTTGTGCTTTTGATCTACTCTACACGTGCTTTTAATCACTTTGGCGTTCTCGAGGTGCTCGAGCAAAGTGCGAGCTTAGCTTCTAGGTAACTGTAGTGGTTGGCTCTTGTTTTTCGGTCGCTTGGTGCTCGAACTGTGCAAAGTGCACTCGAGCAAGTACGAGGGTGCTTGAGTGACCATGGCTTATTAGAATTCCAAAAATATTATCTACAAGTCTTTGCAAAAATTAAGGAAACTGATTAGACATTTTCGAAATACTCCAAGATGAAGACACGTGTTTTCGGTGTCACTAATCCTTATTATTGAAATCACGTACCCATCGGTTCACAAGTCCCTCTCCCCCGAGATATTTGTCATAGGGATCAAGTGGCATCCAGTACGTTTACGTACTGACACGTATCCCTCGGTCTGATATGGGTACATCGGTCGCTATATGTACCAATCCTCCCTCGGTACCAATATGTACCAAATGTCCAGGATGGCATTCTCTTCTCCTGCAGAGCTACTGATGTACAGGTCACTAGCCTAGGCTAGGTTAGGCTAGGTTAGCTATCATGACCTCGTCTTACACAATTGATGTCAGAAGGCACAGGAAGGTAGGGGCCACAGCCAATGGGGAATGGACGTGTGGCATATTGTGTCACATCAGAGACAGAAAGACCGCATGCCCTTGCTGACACACGACTTGGGAAAACAAGCATTTAATTACATTATTCCCTTGATGAGACTGCATTCAATGTGGTAAGGCTCGAAAGTGAAAGACAATAAATGTCTCTAAGGCTGGACATTTATTGCATCCTCCCCGAGAGGAGCTCATTGAACAGTCGGCATGCCGATGACACAGCCTTGGTTGCTCGGGATCTTGAGCAGTTAAAAGAAAGACATTCCTCGTAGGAATCAGTGTGCATGTTGCCTGTATCTAATGATCACCTACTGACCACACTGATAGCAATCATGAGTATTTAAGGTATAAATACTCCCCGCAACAGGCAAGACGATATGCAACAAAAACCTTTGCTACAATATATACTCAGTGTTTTCTTCTTTCTCTCGCTCAAAAACTGACTTGATCGTCGGAGGGGATACGCCAGAAAACACTCCGGCGCCCTTCTAACTTGTCTTTCTTTGTTCCAGGCACCTTCCTCAGCCTTACTGGATCGTTTCATTGATCCATGAGAGTCTCCCATTACCGTTCCAGGTTACCACCGGACCTCACAGGCTGTCCCAGGCAGCAGAGTTGACCATTCGACTGACTCACTCGAGTTCACCAAGGGAGAGATCTGTTCTCGTGTTTATATTGTGCAAGATCCAACACGCACAATCTGGCGCCGTCTGTGGGAAACGACTAGTTTTTTCTAGTTTCTTCTCTATAAAGAACAGTGACCATGGTGAATACTCGACAAAAAGGGAAAGGTCCCCAACAAAGAAGTTTCGAATTACAAGCTCCATGTCACCATGGAGGGAGGGATCACACTGATGGGAATAGAAATGTCTCTATTCAGTCAAGAGGGCCTACTCCTCAGACCAGTATGGGCATCAGGTCAGGAGGAACCGCCCCCTTGGCTCGCCAACTAGCGGAGGTGATCGAAGAAAAGTTTGGAGATCGATTACGACAGTTGGAAAAGGACAATGTGAACGTCCTAAGCCGGCTCAACAAATTCGCCGCCTCCGGCGAAGGGTCGAGGGACTCATTCCTTTCTCGTGGGCTCCCCGCCCGGGAGGCGGAAACGAAGGATCTAAGGAATCATTTAAACAACAAGGCAGAAAGCTCCAGGGCCCCAAAGCGACCAAGAGCCAACGAGCGCCCTCTTAACGACCATTCCAGGAAGGCAAGACCTTTAGCCCTGGACGACCTCCTACGAGGACTGTCAAGACGGAGGAAGGGAGATGGGTCCGAGGAGGATTCAACCCTATCCACGCGACGCCCAGGAAATGGGGGACCCATTGACGAACTCGGAGACTTTAGAAGACACCCCATTGGGGAGAAAATTGATCTCAGGGCTCGGTTGGAATCTAGGAGAAATGACAAGACTGTGCAGGATGATGCTGAAGACGAGGTCATGCAATCACCCTTTACCAGGGGTATCACAAAGATGGATGTTCCAAAAAAATTCGTCGTGCCGAGGTTCAAAATTTATGATGGACGGTCCGATCCCGAAGCTCACCTCAGGCAGTACAAGCAAATAATGTCCCTGTATCATCCAGACCAACGGTTCCTCTACCGAGTGTTTCCCATGAGCTTGAGGGACTCTGCGATGAAGTGGTTCAAGGCTCTTCCCCCGAACAGCATTGGATCATGGAAGGAGTTTACGAGACAGTTCCTAGCCCGATTCATTACGGGGAGTAAGCGGCCTAAAGACATCGGATCATTACTGACGCTCAGACGGAAGGAATCCGAGACCCTTTGCCAATACGTCATCCGGTACTGGGAAGAGGTTAATGAGGTAGAGGGCTACTCGAAAGTCATGGCAGTAGCGTCTTTCAGGCTCGGCTTGGCAAGGGACACGGACCTGTACCGATCCCTGACCAAGAAGACTCCCTCGGATATGGGCGAGCTGATGGCCCGGATAAACAAATACTCAAGGATCGAGGACGAGATGGGAAGCAGCAAAGGCCGAACCCTCCAATCTAAGAGAAAAGAGAGGGAGCGGGAGGATACTCCCCGAAAGGGACTACTACCCCCTTCGAGGGGGTCGTTCAAAGGAGTTCACACTATGTTCAAGTAACCCATCTTTAAGTTGCTCCATAAGATAAATCATGAGTCATTCTTCAAGTGGCCGCCCAGGATGCAGAGCGATCCCTCCACCCGTGATCAAAAGGTTAGGTGTTCCTATCACCGGGATTTCGGACATCGCACCGAAAGCTGTAGGGTATACAAATAGTTCTTGGAAAGATTGGTCCGAGACGGATACTTGAAAGAATACATAGAGCCTAGGACGGTAGAGAGACAAATCGCTGCCCCGACCGAGGAGCCAGACAACGTTATAGATGTCATTCATGTATGTCCGCTAGATCGCCCCACGTCCAAGGAACTCGAGTCCGATCTGAAGAGGGTAGCTTTTACAAGGAAGATAGCCGAGAATGATGGGGGGGCCACCCAGTAAAAGGGCCAGGACTGGGGAGCCCAGCATCACGTTCTCCGACGCGGACTTGACAGGTGTGGTGACTCCTCATAACGACGCCCTTGTCTTAACCCTGAAGATAGGTAAGTTCGACGTCAAGAGGGTGTTGATAGACTCCGGAAGTTCCTTAGAAGTGATGTACTTGACACTTTAAAACGGATGGGTCTTGGCCTCAAGGACCTCACCAAGGTCAGGACACCCCTCATCGGTTTCAACGGCTCGTTCGCCCTGCCCATAGGCAAAATCACATTGCCAGTTGTCACATGGTCCCTTCATCATCAACACCGAGTTTGTCGTGATTGATGCGGACTCTCCCTACGATGTGATCATGGGACGAGCATGGCTGCATGCGCTGGGAATGGTGCACTCCACTTATCACCAGAAACTAAAATTCGCCAATCTAGAGGGGATCATGGAGATTCGAGGGGACCAAGAGTCAGCAAAAAATTATTTTTATTCAGCTGTTAGAGCCGGAGCTTTCACCCAAGAAAAGGGGCGAGCTCCGGAAGAGATCATGGAAAAATAGAAATTACAGTCCGGGCGTCCAGGAATGGATGACCCCCAGATTGACCCAACGAAATGGTCAGTGGAGGACCTCCGGAAGGTGCCCTTGGTGGAGGAAGAAGTAGAAAGATACTTCTAGTTGGAACCGCGATGCTCGTAGCCGAACATGAGGAGATGATTGAGTTCCTAAGGAGACATGCAAACGTGTTCGCTTGGGACGCAATGGAAATGACGGGAGTAGACCCCGAGATAATCACACACAAGTTGCATGTTGACCCAAGCGCACAAGCCAGTAAAACAAAAGTCACGACGCATGGCCCCGCATCACGCCTGCGCGGTCAATGAAGAAATCGACAAACTCCTGAAGGCCAACACCATTCGGGAGATACAATTCCCAGAATGGCTGTCTAATACGGTTTGCGCGAAAAAGAAGGGGGAAAAATGGCGTGTCTGCGTAGACTTCACAAATCTAAATAAGGCATGTCCCAAGGACGACTACCCTCTACCAAAGGTGGACCAGCTAGTGGATGCCACTGCCGGATATCACCAGATCCCTCTCCATCCCCCAGATTAGGAAAAAATGGCGTTTATCACTCCAAAGGGAGTTTACTGTTACAAAGTGATGCCGTTTGGACTAAAGAACGCGGGGGCAACATACCAAAGACTGATGAATCGGATGTTCAAAAAGCAGATCGACAACACCATGGAGGTCTACATTGACGATATGCTGGTAAAAAACAAACGAAACTGTGATCATCTGACAGATTTGGTAGATATCTTCTCCACCCTCAGGGAGTACGGGCTGAAGCTGAACGCAGCAAAGTGCATTTTCGGAGTGGAGTCGAGTAAATTTCTTGGATATCTGGTCAGTCAACGAGGAATCGAAGCTAACCCGGATCAGATTCAAGCGATCCTGGACATCCGGAGCCCCCGAACTGTCCGAGAAGTCCAAAAGCTCACGGGGATGCTGGCAGCACTTAATCGGTTCGTCTCACACTCCTCAGACAAATACAAACCCTTCTTCGGAGCCATCAAGAGCGCTGGGAAGGATATGTGGAGCCAGGGGTGCGAAGACGCCCTGACTGGAATCAAGGAATACCTGAGGACTCTCCCGACCTTATCCGTCCCCATCCAGGGGAAAATGCTCTTCTTGTACTTGGCCGTGTCTGAATTTGCGGTAAGCGGGGTACTTATTCGTGAGCATGAGCACCGTCAGAAGCCGATTTATTACATAAGCAAGGCGCTCCTGGACGCGAAGACAAGATACCTGCCCCTAGAGAAACTGGCTCTATCCTTGGTCACCACTGCAAGAAAACTAAGGCATTATTTTCAGGCGCACCCAATTACCGTCCTTACCGATCAGCCCTTAAAGGTCATTTTGAGGAAAGCGGAACTCTCCGTAAAGATTTTCAAGTGGGCAGTGGAGCTGGGGGAACACAACATTCATTTCAAACCTCGAACCGCTATAAAAGGTCAGGTATTGGCGGACTTCATAGCTGAGTTTTCAGGGGAACATCCCGTTCTAGACAGACCGCCTCCTCCCGACATAGCGTCTCCAACGAATTACGAGAGATCACCATGGCTTTTATGTGTGGACGGTTCGTCAAATAATAAGGGGTCTGGGATCGGTATCTTGCTGGTCTCTCCAGATGGGACGGTCACGGAGCAGGCCGTTCGGCTGGGATTCAAAGCGTCCAATAAAGAAGTTGTATACGAGGCCCTCATCTCAGGACTTCGGTTAGCTGAGGCAACTGGAGTTACGGACTTGATCGTGCATTGCGATTTCATAATGGTAGTCAACCAAGTTAACGGAGAGTTTGAGACAAGGGACCCTAGGATGAAGGCTTACCATCTCCAGGCGAAAACTGTGATCCGAAGATTTGGAAGGATTGAGATCAAACAAGTGCCCCGAGACAAGAACACGCATGCCGATGCCCTGACTTGCCTAGCCTCGGCAGTGGAGTCCTCTTAGTCGCGCAGGATCACCATAGAATATCTTCCCACATCCTGCATAGACCATGCCCCCGAGGCAATGGTCGTCCAGGACACACACAAGCCGCCTAGCTGGATTGATCCCTTTTTCAGGTTCCTAACAACAGGAGACCTCCCGGAGTGTTCAAAGGAAGGAAGATAAAACTTAAAGCCCCAAGATTTTGGGTCTCCCTGGATCAGAAGCTGTATCAGAGGTCTTTCTCAGGACCTTACTTATTATGCGTCCAAGAGGACCATGTGGAAGACCTTCTCTATGAGGTACACGAGGGAATATGCGGGGGGCACTCTGGGGGGCGATCAATGGCACACCGCATCATGTCTCAAGGATATTGGTGGCCACGAATGCAAAGGGATGCGCGCTCATATGTGCAAAAATGCGACCAATGTCAGAAGTTCTCCCCTGCAATCAGACAACCCGCGGGGGACTTGCACCCCCTGACCAACCCTTGGCCATTCGCCAAGTGGGGACTCAATTTAGTTGGGCCCTTGCCTAAGGCTCTTGGAAACGGGAAGTTCCTCATTGTGGCCACAGGTTATTTCACCAAGTGGGTTGAGGCGGAGCCATTGACTCACATCTGCGACATAGATACTAAAAAGTTTGTCTGAAAAAATATAGTCATCAGATTCGGGATTCCTCGGGCACTGGTATCGGATAACGGGACTCAATTCACCGGCAGACGTTTCAAGTCTTTTTGTGATCAACTCAGAATCCGTAATTTTTATTCCACCCCTGCCTATCCCCAAGCCAATGGACAGACAGAGGCCTCCAACAAAACAATTATCAATGGAATCAAGAAGAGATTGGAGAAAGCCAAGGAAAAATGGGCAGATGAGCTATTAAACATTTTATGGGTGTACAGGACCACCCCTCGGTCTTCGACAGGAGAAACCCCATACTCCCTGGCTTACGGAATGAAAGCAATCATACCTCTTGAGGTAGGACTCTCGACCATAAGGACCCAAGCTTTCGATGTAGGCGAAAATGACCGTCAACTTAGACTGAATTTGGATCTAGTGGAAGAAAGAAGGGAGATAGCCGCCTTGAGAATAACCAAGTATCAGGAAAAGATTTCCCAACTGTACAACAAAAAGGTCAAGGCGCGAGAGTTCCGAATCGGTAATCTGGTACTCAGAAGGATAACGGCTAATACCCCTGACCCAACAGAAGGAAAAATGGGACCTAACTAGGAAGAGCCTTACAAAGTGATATCTATCGGAGGCGCCGGGTTATATAGATTAGAAGACATGGATGGAAAACTTGTAATGTGACCATGAAATGTGATGAATCTAAAGAAATACTATTTTTGAGTATTATCTCCCTCAGTGCTCGCCAATGACAAAGATAAAGGGCAAGGCCCTGAGGACAGAGTTCAAGGACTCCTGCCCCCGAAACAAACACAGAAGTAAGCCTCTTGGAAGGGCAAGGCCCTGGGGACAGAGTTCAAGGACTCCTGCCCCCGAAACAAACACAGGAGCAAGCCTCCTAGAAGGGCAAGGCCCTCGGAACAGAGTTCAAGGACTCCTGCCCCCGAAACAAACACAAGAGCAAATCTCCTAGAAGGGCAAGGCCTTGGGGACAGAGTTCAAGGACTCCTGCCCCCGAAACAAACATAGGAGCAAGCCTCCTAGAAGGGCAAGGCCCTGGGAACAGAGTTCAAGGACTCCTGCCCTCGAAACAAACACAGGAGCAAGCCTCCTGGAAGGGCAAGGCCCTGGGAACAGAGTTCAAGGACTCCTGCCCCCGAAACAAATACAGGAGCAAGCCTTTTGGATGGGCAAGGCCCTGAGGACAGTTCAAGGACTCCTACGCAAAAAAAAAAAAAAAAGTGTACTCAAGAAAGAATAAGTACTCCAAAAAAACTTTATTTCAAAAAGAGGGGCTTTGCATCCCCAAGAGCTAAAAGAAAAAAAAAAGTACAAATGAAAAGAAAAGAGCTTTCATCTGGCCCCGGGTATCTCCAAAACATCGCCCGAGGGAGAATCAGCGTAGAAAGGTTGAGCATCTTCAGGAGCAGGCAGAATGGAAAGGTACTTCGGCAACAGAGAGAGCCTGAGGAATATTATAGTCAGGTGCCCGGTCCGGCGGGGCCTCATCAAACAAATCCACAATTATCACCTCGGACGGATCAGCCGAAACTTGCACCGGTGTTGGATTCACGCCCTCGACAGCAATCTCGGCTTCAGCCTATTTCATCTCCGCCGAGGGCACGTATTTGTGCATCTGGAAGAGCGGGGAGTCTGGCGGAATTCCAGCAGACTGGAGCGCCTCATCCCACCTCTTCTTGAAGAACTCCTTGCTATTTTTCTCAAGAGCGGGGAACACGTCATCGGAGAACTCTTCTCGGAGTTGCTCCTCGGACTTCTTGTTCTGTGCCTCAGCCCTGATCCTATCCAGCTCCTAGGTCAGAGCCAGACAGCTTTCCTCTGAACCAACAGCCCTCTCCTCTGCCGCAGAGAGCCGCTGGGTCTGTTCTGTAATCCTCCTCTCAGCGTCGGCAAGGGCAGCACTTAGCTTTTCAGCGCCGACCTTCGCCAACTCGGCATCCTTGAGAAGTTGCTCGATTTGAGCAGCCTACCCCGCGATGGTGGAATCCCTGGTAGCTACGTCCTCCTTAGCATTGGCGAGGGCTCCCTCGGCTTCTTCCTTCTCCTCTCGAATCCGCTGAAGGTCCATCCTAGCCCCATGATACCGCGCCGCTATTATAGAAATCTGTTGGGTGGCCTGCAAAGGAAAGGGCATGTCACTAAAAAGAAAAGCGGTTAAAAAGGACTGAAGCAAAGATGAACTTCCCACCAGAGAATTCTGGATGATAGAGCGAAACAACACGTTTGTTGATCGCCCCCTGTGAGCCACCATGTCGGCCTTGAAATACAGCGCCTCACTCACTGCATTGGCGACATGGGGGTCTTGCAAAATGGAGTCGTCGACCCTGATCACTCGGTTCATGTGATCAGTGGCTCGAGAATTCCACTCCGCGGCTTCCACTGTCTGCGAAAGGGGAGGAGGAGTCTGTTGTTGCCGTTGTTGCTGTTGTTTCTGTTGTTGTTGCTGTTGCTGTTGTTGCTGCTATTGCTGTTGTTGCTGAGGAGCAGGAGGTAACCCACGGCCTCTTCCACTATGCTACTGAGCGGAGGGGGCCCTGGATCCCCTGCCAAGGCCGTCGTGCCTATGTTTGACCCTCCTCTCCTCCTCTACCCGAGGATCCCGGTCATGCACTTGACCCCAACTGACGACTCTTGAGGATGGGGTGGCGCTGGTCCCTGCAGATGGGGCCCCACCGGTCGATCCTCGTCCCCTCCCGACAGCGAGGGCTTGCCTCTGCCTCAGAAACCCTAGATCAATGCGGGGCGTGCTGGACATAGCTACCTCGAGGGCGTCCTCGACGTCTAGAGATTGTAGGATTTGGAAGTTCGGCCACGAATCTCTCCCCGAAGTCCCCACCTCGGCTTGCGAAGGAACCAAGTCCTCTCTGACCCCCGAGCTCTTCAACTTCACCCTCTACTTTTGTCTCCGAAGCCCGGTCAGGGTCTTCTTCCAAGTTCTCGACCTCTTGCCTCACCGCCTGATCGAAGAGTTCAGACCACCGCGAAGGCTCGAAAGGCTGGGAAAGTTGTGAAAACTTTTTATATCCGAGAGTGTAATTCAGGAGGATGTGAGCAGCCCGACCGAGCCCGTCGTCACCAGTGAATCTTCAAACAGTGACTAGGTCCGCAAAGATCACCAACGACCGAGGTGGAGGAGCTGTTTCCCGAGGGGAGATGTCTGCACAAGCAAAAAGAGGGGAGTGGGTCATGAGCACGTAGAAAATCTCAAAAATAAAATAATAGACCCGAAGGAACCGACGTACTTGTCGTTCTCCATTCCAATGAGCATAATAAGCCGTTATACTCGGGACCGACACCTCTCTGCCAAGATCCCTTGAAGATAAGTAGGTCATCATTATACCCCTTGTCAGAGTCGGGAAGGTGAGTTACGAGGTACATAGATGGGTCCCTGGCTTTGAGGTAGAAGTGTTGTTGAGGCATGACTCTCAAGAGAGAATAGCAAAAAAGGATGTCGTTCAGCCCAATATTTACCCCGAGACACCTACTGAGCTCTAGGACCCCCATAATTATCCTGAAGACATTAAGACAACACTGCCCGGGGAAGAGGTGTAAATGAGAAAGGAACTGGAGAAGTAGAGGGGGCAAAGGGAACCTAATTTCGCCTTCTATGATGACTTTAGTATAAAAGGGCATTGCATCCTCGGTACCGAGGGTACACAGTCGGGTTATAATCCTCTATGTCTACATTCGGGGGAATGCTGTACTTAACCCTAAATCTATTAATTTGCTCACCACCTTTTACTTTATACTTCCCTGGCCTGAGGATTCTCGGGGGCAGGGCGACGACGAGGCATCTCCAAAAAGTGATAATAAATGGAGGGGGTCTTTTCCACGAAGATCCCCAAGGAGGCTTCCCGAGGATTGGTCTCTGAATGACAACCAGAAAATACCTCCCGTTATCAGAAAACCAAAAGAGACAGAAGGGCGAAGAAAGGGAAGATATTGGGACTCACCAGAATGTAAAAAGAAGTTTTTTCTGGAAAACTTGAATCGACTCCTTCCAGAATGTTCAGAAGCAAGGATGGGTCTGCTGGCCTTAAAACTTCAGTGAAAAGGTTGGGCAGTTGACAACGGAAGGAAAGAGGTCTCCGGCGAAGATTCAGGCAGGGGTTCTCTGGAGAAATTCGGAATGACGAAATGAGAAAAAGAGGAGAGGAAGCCCAATTATATATAGTATCAATCCCATCATTGGGCTCGAAGCACGAAAAAGACTCATTTAATGCGCACGACGTCCTAAGCAGGGGAAAACGGCTAGGGGCAATGATGAAGCAGTTGGGGTTGTTGCAAAACCCTTCTTCTCCTTACAACGTGTGTCCTCGGTGGCAGAAGATCGCAGGCTGGGGGACAGTTGATGGGACATTTCCGAAATACTCCAAGATGAAGACACGTGTCCTCAGTGTTACTAATCCTTGTTACTGAGATCACGTACCCATCGGTTCACAAGTCCCTCTCCCCCGAGGTATTTGTCATAGGGATCAAGTGGCATCCAGTACGTTTATGTACCGACACGTATCCCTCGGTCTGATATGGGTACATCGGTCACTATATGTACCAATCCCCCCTCGGTACCGATATATACCAAATGTCCAGGATGACATTCTCTTCTCCTGCAAAGCTACTGATGTATAGGTCACTAGCCTAGACTAGGCTAGGTTAGCTATCATGACCTCGTCTTACACAATTGATGTCAGAAGGCACAGGAAGGCAGGGGCCACAGCCAATGGGGAATGGATGCGTGGCATATTGTGTCACATCAGAGACAGAAAGACCGCATGTCCTTGCTGACACACGACTTGGGAAAGCAAGCATTTAATTACATCATTCCCTTGATGAGACTGCATTCAATGCGGTAAGGCTCGGAAGTGAAAGACAATAAATGTCTCTAAGGCTGGACATTTATTGCATCCTCCTCGAGAGGAGCTCATTGAACAGTCGACATACCGATGACACAGCCTTGGTTGCTCGGGATCCCAAGCAGTTAAAAGAGAAGACATTCCTCGTAGGAATCAGTGCGCACGTTACCTGTATCTAATGATCACCTACTGACCACACTGATAGCAATCATGAGTATTTAAGGTATAAATACTCCCCGCAAAAGGCAAGTCGGTATGCAACAAAAACCTTTGCTACAATATATACTCAGTGTTTTCTTCTTTCTCTCGCTCAAAAACTGACTTGATCGTCGGAGGGGATACCCCGGAAAACACTCCGACGCCCTTCTAACTTGTCTTTCTTTGTTCCAGGCACCTTCCTCAGCCTTACTGGATCGTTCCATTGATTCACGAGGGTCTCCCATTACCGTTCCAGGTTACTACCGGACCTCACAGGCTGTCCCAAGCAGCAGGGTTGACCATTCGACTGACTCACTTGAGTTCACCAAATGAGAGATCTGTTTTCGTGTTTATATTGTATAAGATCTAACGCACACAGAAATCTTAACGAACGCCCTGTGATGATGACCCCGATAGTAGTTAAGGAGTTTCTAACACTCAATTCTGGTGAATGCCTTAAAGTTAATGAGGGTGGAGTTCAAAGGATCGATGGTGTATCGGTTCAATCCGTGGTACACAAATCAAGCAAGCGTTCCAAGTGGGAGCTAGATCCAAACCTTTATCAGTGGAGCCAGTGTACGACATGAGTTGATCATTAGAGGATGAGGATTATCGAGAAGAGCACAAGATAAGAGTATAGCTAACAAATGTTAGCGATGCTCCTGTGTTTTCCATTGTTGTTGTGTTCTTTTTCGATGTATCAGAAAAATGGGCGTAATTGAACCAAAAAGAGTAGTACAAAAGAAATTAATCTTCAGTTTGAAAAAAATTGATCCCTTATGATTCATTTGGTAAAATGAAAAAAATAAAAAATAGATAAAATATTATATTTGATAAAATAAAAATAAAAAAATAAAAAAATAGATAAATAAACTTTCGATTCAACTCACCAAAATTAATTCATTTCAAATTAAAAAAAATAGATAAAAAATTAATTATATTTGTTGAAATATATATTATTTGTCTATATATCTTGTGATATATACATATATCATATTTATTAATTATATATTATGTATATATTAATTTTATAATGACAAAATATATATTTATATTTTTTTCAAAAAAAATCAAATAATAATTAAAAAATATTTT
The DNA here is from genome assembly GCA_963454935.2 of Ilex paraguariensis. Classification (NCBI taxonomy): domain Eukaryota; kingdom Viridiplantae; phylum Streptophyta; class Magnoliopsida; order Aquifoliales; family Aquifoliaceae; genus Ilex; species Ilex paraguariensis. Next base: position 67,191 of record CAUOFW020009780.1, read on the forward strand.
TTTCCATCTCATCAAACACAAAAAGAAAAAAAAACAATTCTTTCTACTTTCTATTCTTTTTACCAAAAACAAAGAAGGGAATAAATAATTCATACCTTGAAAGATAAAAAACATATCACTGCCAATTTTCCATCCACCTTACCAAACAGATCATTAATCTTCGTGGTAAAATCATATCAACTATAAAATCCCAAACTAATCACTTCTTTAATTAATTTCACCCTAGTTAAACCTCAAAGATCAACAAGAAAAAGTTCATATAAACACTAAAAAATCAACTTGTCAAAACACTGTAGGCACATCCCATTACCATGTCACAAATAAAATGTCCCCATCGCAAAACAAACAATATCAGTCAAATATCAAACACCCCCAACAGGTTGATTACAGGCACTTCTTTTGGGTGGGGGTGGACGTGGGGGTGGGTGTTGTGGGTACGCAGTAGTTCATTATCCACTAAATCAAATTCTACATGTATTTCATCAGCCAGTACATTGCTCAGAAACAACAAAAAAACAAATATGACAATGTGACCCATCACAACCAAGCTGCAGTTCTCCTGACTCTAAGGTATTCCAGCAAAGACCATAAAAAACTCAGCCACCACCCCCTCCCCTATCTGCCTCATCCGGCATCACCCCTTCCCAGTGCCCCGAGAATGTGCAATTGCAAATACAAAAGACACATTACATCGGCAACCACGAACGATCACATGATACCTATGCTGGTCCAGGTGCCACAAGCTTTTTACCTTCGTTTAAGTATTAGTACTTGATAAGATAATACCCAACATCCCTACCTTAAATCTAAAAATAGCATTATAAGATCGTAAAATTATAAAATCTTCCCTTTTGAAAATAATTGGAAGATAATGGGAAGTGCTCAATTGGAACATGTCAATGATGCCTGCTCCGACCAAAAAAAAAAAGGTAGAACAATACATGGAAAATTGACAGTAAGAGGACAAAAAAAAAATTCTGCTACAGAAAAAACTTGTTAAGTTTAAAAAAAAAAATTGTTCTACTGTCTACAGTATAATAGTAGCTGTTCAAACTCGTGTGCTGCGTTAGTCATATCTGGCATATAGCAGGGAAAAAAAAAGATTCTAACAAACTCAAAACCATTATATGATTTACTATCCAATCCTTTATAACATGCAATATACTTGCATCAAGTGATTTAGTCAATAAAATAAGCTAATTTCAAATGGGGCATCTGTATAACCTTGCGATTTCAAATAATTGCAGTGAAAGCAAACATACCCAAACCAATGCCAATTTTTATCCTGTAAAAGAAAACGATGATTTGTATCTACAAGAATCAAATTGGATGAAAGTGATTGCCATTCAAGCTGAGATGTCACTATCATTCAACTCGAGTTCAATGTCTCTGACTATCAGATGTCCATTCTCATAATCGACCTTCATCCAACAATCAGAGGAACAAGCTTCGTTGTCTCTGGCTGCAGAGGGAGGTGGGCAAGGGGGGAGAGGGAGAGGGAGGGAGAGAGGATACAACTTGAAATGAAAGGAGGGGAAACCTCATGATGTCATGATGAGCTTAACTTTTCAGGCTAATGTGCCATCAAAATATTGAAAAATGGCATATTCATTTCGTATTACATGGAGGATTCTGGTTCTGGAAGATTGTTAATTTTGTGTTATCGATTGCAAAGGTCTCATTAGAATCTCGCTGGAATTTCTTGATGGCAGCAAATTATTATTACTTCTGTTTCCTGTAAAGTGTCAACAACTTAGACAGTTAAACATTCAAATGTCAAGGCCTAAAGAAGAGTAGAAATACTGAGTTCTTCAAGTAAAGGAGTTTAGTTGGAAAACTACTAATGATGACTCAAATGTTGGTTGCATGAAGTTAATGAACAGGAGGGGATCAGAAATCCTCTCCCAGTATAGGTTGTCATGCAAAGAAGCAAAAGCCACATAAACTCCAAAGAAGATCTCCAACAGAAATACTAATCATATTGACCAATGGTAAGAAAGACGTAGAAAGCCTTCCTAGCTACATTCCTTCCATTAATAGTTCTTCAGAATGCAAAAGCACATTTCGTGAACCTGGAATTTAGTACACACAAATCGTTTAAAGATGAATGATGAATAGAAGACAACATAACTCCAAGAGAATCTCCCACAGAAACAATAATCTTTGTGACGAATACCCGCCAGTACAATGTTTATGCACTTCTTAGTCTCTGCAGCCCACTGGAGTGGTCAAACACGAGTTTGTATTTGAAAGTTACCAGCTGAAACTAAAGGAAGACCACAAACTAAAAAACCAGAAATGAAACAAAATTAATTAAACACGATAATCAAAGATTACCTAATTGAACTGAAGGAGGACCTACTCGCAAAGGCCAAAAGACCTATTCCTGGCCTATTCAAATTAAAAAAGCAGTGATCCAATCACCACAATCAACCATTCAGCAGTAATGTAGACCAAAAACGCAATTTGTGTGGGGATTCTATGTTGTGAAGCCTGACATAAGCCTCAGCAAGACTTCAGAGTCTACAAAATATTGCCTAATCCAACTACAGACAAGCTCCTTCAGCTCCCAGGTCACCCCCCCCCCCCCCCCCAAAATCATGTCCTAACCACAACCTTATGGGAATTCACAAAGACCTCCTAAATCAGCATGATGGCGGCAAAGTACATTGCATTATACTTGTATTGTTCTTAGATACATTTAGTTTCTTCAAATTCTCTTACAGGCATGCGTTTAACATTGAAAAGCAACCAAAGTCCACTGTGTTACTTATCAGATAGTGTGCTTGACAAGTGTAGTGTCTGCTATTAATTTCAAAAAATTCAGATAGGAAACTTAAAATGTCTGGTATTTTTCCCAGTGGCATTGTACATACAAGTTTTCTCTAGAATAATGTTGAATGAGAATAATCGAAGAACCGACTGATCAAATGGAATAGCATAATCTAATGCTACGCAATTTGTGTTACTTATTTTAAGTTAGGCAGGAAGGTTATCTGAACGTTTACAAACCAAATTGCCAAATAAAGCCATACTTATCACTGAAGGTTAAAATTTGCTAAAGCACCTTATCCTAGCAGCACTAAACCTCTAAAACTCTTCAAGTTTCCCCGCTGTTGTAGTTATTCGCACGCATTTTGTGTGTCTCTCTTATCATATAGATGTGTGTATATTTGCATGTATGTAAATAGTACATCCACAATCCTCACACAACAAGAATATATTTTTTCCAATATCACAAGAAGAAACAGAATAAAGACAATTGTCTTGAACATGTATCATTATGTACACCATATAAGTATGTAAAAACAACTGTAACAATAAAAATAAACATTCCAAAGAAAAATGAAATCAAAGCCAAGAGTTCGGTAGCAAGAGTATCGGGGTCAGATGCGACCTCTACACAGGAGGTATGTTTGAGAAAGAGAAACCTTTGTAACCCTTATACGCGTAGTACGCAATCCGCGTATAGTAGAACCCCGGAAGGAACAAAATCCCTCCAAGAACCGCAAAGAATATACCTAAATTCACATTATCAAACGCCAAAAACAAGAATTTAATCAACCAAAAATTCCATAATACGAACAAATTGACAGTAATTAATATTGCAAATTAAGAGAAGCATATGTGATCGTACCGTGAGCTCTGTCACCGCCGACATTGTTGAATGCCATGAAGATTCCAAGGACGATTGCTACAATTCCGAAGACGAGGAGAGAGACTGCGAGAGCGATTTCCTTGATCGGCGGTCGATTGTTTACACTGTACGATGTCTCCATCATAATGTCCTCGTCCGAAATCGAGAACGCGCGGTCCACGTACGCCATCTCTGAGTACGATTTTGCTCGATGGAGAGAAGAATCCATTCGATTCTTTGTTCTTCAAATTTCTCAGATGAGTGTCTGTTTGGATGCTATGCTTGAAGCACAAACAAAGTATATGAAGGGGACTTTTCAGCAAGAAGTGAGATGAAGGAGAAGGTAGAACCGTAGACCTCTTTGTTTCTCTCTCTCTCTCTCTCTGCCGTAGAACTCTTTTGTTTCTATCTCTCTCGGGTTAATGCTATTTTATTCCCGAATAAATTTTGAATTTCTAAATTGACCTCTCACACTAATAATTATGTCACATTAGACCCCTAAAATTTTAATTTCTACCACTATTGTTAGTTTCATATTGAGATACAATTGCTTGTAGTGCTTGCGTTATCCTGCAATAATGTTAATGTTATATTTATCAAATTTTTTATTTCAATTGATGTGGTATAAATTTCATCATTAAATATTAATAAGATTCACTTATTTAATGATGAAAATTGTACCACATTACTTGAGATATGATGATGTATAAAACATGCCAGAGCTGAATGGAAAATATACGATGCATTGAATAGTTTTGTCTGAGCTCCAAGGCTCTTATGAATAGGATCGTCGGAATGAGATTATCACACAAAAGATGTATAGTGGTTCACCAACTCGAAAACTCGACTAATTTACTGTCAAAGGAGTTTCTTGCTCATGAAGAATATATTAAAAACAGGGGGGCTTTACAGAGAGTATATTAGTGAGGCAACAATTGCTTGTTTCTGTCGAGCGTTTTGCCTCTTATTTATAGTTGATTTTGGATCTAGTCAGATCTATAGCGAGATCCTTGCCTTTTTCTCATAACGACTGCTTATGCTGTGCAACAGTTGGGGAGGGTGTTGGGGTGGTTACGAATCTCGTATCTGGATAAGTGACTGTTGCTATCGAGGGGGTGCTTGGTGGATGCCAGCTATCTTTTATACTACCTTCCTTTAGGTGCAGATTCAGGGAGCTCGAGGTCTGGAGTTAGAGTCTTGGTACGACTGAGCTCCTGACTTGAGAAAGCTGAGTTGAGAAACTGAGCTCAACCTTAAGCATATTCTAGGTATCATCAGTTGTTCCCCGGTCCCTGGTCAGGTAGAGTTATTTAAGCTGGGATTGAGTTATGGCTGGGGTGAGGAAGGTTGCCTGAGATCGACCTTGAGATGCGCATGATGAGACGTGTTTTTGACTGTTATGGCGAACGTGCACTCATTTTTTTTCTTGTTTCTCGCGCACGTCCCTTGACTCAAGGCTCCACGTGTTTGTCCATACGCTTGGCTTTAAATGCTTCAGTAGACGAAAAAATCACCTTTTCTATTACTTCGAAATCTCTTCACATTCTTTCTCTTGATTTTACTCATATCCTTCTTCACTTGCAATTTCATCATCCGCAATTTGCTGGAAATCTAGGGCTTTGCTGATAAAATCCCCAAATTCGATTCAAAGATTCTGCGAGGCTAGCTTAGTCCATTCCTCGAATTTTTACTGGGTTTTCGATTGTTGCTTGTTTTCAGCTAGGTATGTCTTTTGCTCTACTATTCTTCTTTTCTTTTGGTCCTCTATTCGTTTTGGATCCCTCGAGGTGGTTGCTTCACTTCAGGACTTTTCGTTTTTGTTTCTTTAGGAGTCAAGGTCATTTTTTATCTTATCTTCCTCTCTTCTTCAACCCTTACACAAGTACTAGGATTTTCCTCTTTGGTCGCTGAAGTCTTGATCCCAGGGTTCTCAAGGATTGTTTTAGCTACGTTCCTCCCATTTACTCCTCCTTTAGCTTTCCTACCCCATATTGCCCATTTGACCAGTCTCCCTGATGACTCTGGTTTGTGCAACATCTACTTTATGGGTTGGTTTGTAGGGACCTCAATCGTATGCATCTAGAAATAAGGTTTGAGCCTTCTTGTTGTTGTGACCAGAGCAAATACTAGCTTCTTCATCTTCAGATATCTCTCCTCTGCCCCCTTAGAGCTATGTTACAGTAGTAAACTTTTTGATGTGTTCTGTCTTGCTCTTTGACCAATGTTGTGCTAGTTGAGAAATCTGAGACAATAAGGTATAGGGTGAGCACATCTCCCTCTCTAGGGCTCACAAGGATCGGGGGAGAGCTGATATAGTTCTTAAGAGCCTTGAATGCCTCCTCGCACTGTGCATCCCACTGGAACGTCTTCTTCAAGATTTGGAAAAAAAGGCTAACACTTGTCGCTCGACCTGGAGACAAAACGACTTAAGGCTGCTATCCTCCCTGTTAGGCATTGGACACCTCTTGTGTTTGCGGGTAGTTGCATGTCTATTACAACTGTAACCTTCTATGGGTTCACTTTTATTCCTCGGCTATTGACTATAAAGCCCAGGAACTTTCCAGCAGAGACCCCAAAGACGCATTTGGCTAGGTTGAGTTTCATCTGGTACTTTTTGAGGATCTAGAAAGACTCTTCAAGGTGCCTGATATGGAACTCCGCTTTCAATGACTTCACCAGCATGTCGTCGATGTACACCCCTATTGATGTCCTGATTTGGTTCTGGAACATGCGATTCACTAGACGCTGTTAAGTAGCTCGTGCGTTCTTTAGCCCAAATGGCATGACCTGGTAGCAGTATGTTCTCTGCTCAGTCATGAAGGACGTCTTCTCTTGTTCATTGAGATCCATTCTGATCTAGTTGTATCCTGAGAAAAGCATCTATGAAGTTGACGATTTTTCTCGATGGAGAGAAGAATCGATTCGATTCTTTGTGTCTTCAAATTTCTCAGATGAGTGTGTGTTGGATGCTATGCTTGAAGCACCAATAAAGTATATGAATGAGACTTTTTAGCAAGAAGTTGTGTGAAGGAGAAGGTAGAGCCATAGAGCTCTTTTGTTTCTCTTTCTCGGGTTAATGCTATTTTATCCCCGCATAAATTTTGAATTACTAAATTGAACTCTCACACTAATAATTATGTCACATTGGACCCCTAAAATTTTAATTTTTACCATTACTGTTCATTTTATATTGAGACAATTGCTTGTAGAACTCGCGTTATCTTGCAATAATGTCACTAGTAATGTTATGCTTACCAAAATTTTCATTCCAAGTGATGTGACACAATTTTCATCATTAAGTATAAATAAGACCCACTTATTTGATGGTGAAAATTGTGTCACATCACTTGAGATGTGATGATGTATAAAACACGATAGAGCAAATGGCAAATATATGGTGCACTAAATAGTTCAGTCTAAGCTCCAAGGCTTTTGTGAATAGGATTGCATGAATGAGATTATTACACAGAAAATATATAGTGGTTTATAAGCTCGAGAGCTCGGCTAATCTATTCTCAAAGGAGTCTCTTGCTCTTGGGAAATATATTAATAATGGGGGGCTTTATAGAGAGTATATTAGTGAGGCTACAATTGCTTGTTTCTATCGAGGACTTTGCCTCTTATTTATAGTTGATTTTAGATCCAGCCAAAGCATCCTTGCCTTTTTCTCACAACGGCTGCTTATATTGTGCAACGGTTACAGAGAGGTGTTGGGGCAATTACGAATCTCGTGCTAGATAAGTGACTGTTGCTATCGAGGGGGTGCTTGGTGGAAGTCAGTTGTCTTTTATTTTACCTTCCTTAAGGTGCAGATTCAAGGAAGTTGAGGTCTGGAATTAGAGTCTTTGTGCAACTGAGCTGCCGATCTGAGAGAACTGAGCTGAGAAATCGAACTCAATCTTAGGCATATTCTAGGTATCATCAAGATGAAAAATTTAGTAAAAAATCTTTGTAGGGATTAAGATCTTTTCTATTTCAATTTCACTTTATTCTACGTGATGATAAATCACTTACCATGATGTTTTTTTAAAGTAGCGTTTTTTTTTATTTCATTATCAAAACGTATTACAATGAAGAGGAAGTAGACAACTTGCTATTATAACCAACTATTTTTACAAAAGAATTTTTGAAATAAAAAGGACAAACTCTTGAACAGTTAAGCAACTTGCACCTTCACAGTTGAAGGATGACCTATATCATCATAAACCAGAAACCTTCTGGTCCTCAGAACAGGTAGACTCTTCATGTCTTGCAACAACGGTAGTTTAACATCACATGGCATACTCAATGGACCAAAAAAATCAACAGATTGCCTGAGTTGCACAGTCTGACTCACAAACCTGTCAGCAGCTACATTAGCTTCTCTATAAAGATGTTACACCTGAAAGTCCCCACAATTCAGCATCTCCTCTATCTGCCTCAGCAAACTCAAAAAATGCCAAACACAAACACACTTCCCCATCACAGAATTCACAAGCACCAGGGAATCACACTCAATAAAGATCTTGTATGCCAATAGATCATACTACTGCACCAACCTTAAACCATCCAGCAAGGCTCTGAACTCAACTACCATATTGGTACATTCATCGTAAAAGAAAGAAGTAGCTAAGACTACCCTTCCCCACTCATTCCTTAGAACAACCCCTCCACCAGCAAGCCCAAGATTACCTTTAGAAGCCCATCAGTGTTTAATTTTAGACACCCAGTAGGAGGGCACAACCATTTCACCTAGATAGCACTCCCTACCATATGATAAGACACCCTTACCTTTACATTCTCCAAAAAAAAAAAAAACCTTGCCTACTTCATCCTCATGCACCCCAGGCCTCACATTCTTGGCTTGATACATGAGAATACTACAGACTTTAACAAACATGGAATAAGAATGCAGTCTACCTTCATCAGCCACCCTTTTGCACCGTTCCTTCCAGATTTTCCAAAAAACCAACAAGGCAATACTTCTAATCAATCCATGCCCTACTGACTGTCTCTTAAAAACTCCACACAATCTCTTTAACCTCAACAAAGGAGTTTCCCCAGCTATAAGCTGAAAACCACCAATAGCAGCCAACCTATCCCAGATGGCACTAGCAAAAGCACAACCTACAAACAAATGCTCTTCATTCTCAATAGCATGATAACACATGCAACATCTACTAACCATAGCAATCCCTATTCTCTTAAAATTTGAATCTAATGGAAGAGCCTTCCACAAGATTTTCCATCCTACCAAAAGAGCACTAGGAGTACTACGAGTCTTCCAAATAAGAGTAGTAGTATCATTCATTTCCCTTTGACTCCTAATCACTTGCCAGGCTGATTTAATAGAGAATTTCCCAGAATTTGTCTTTTGCATTACCAACTTATCAACAAGAGCAGACAAAGTCACCCCAGACCTGACCACATCCTCCTTGCCTTGCTAGCATATCCTCTACCCCACTCAACTGCCATTGGAAATGCAAAAAAAGATCAGCAATCTTTGGAAAGAAGTGAGGTACTCCCTCTATATTATTCAGCAAAACACCCTCCCCTAGCCAATTATCACACCAAATATCAGTGTGCACACCATCCCAACTTACACCTTTGAAGAATTCACCACTTTTTCAAAATAAGGCTTCAAAGCAATAAACCACATAGAGTGACTTCTACCTCCACAACTCATCAAATGTCTTCCCCTCAAAAACTCGGCAGAGAAAGCCTGAGCCCACATGAAGGACCCTTGCAACACATTCCAAACATGCTTCATCTTGAAGGTTGTTTGTACATCCTCAAACCTCCTCACACCTAAACCACCCTCCACTTTATGCCTAGTTATCTTATCCCAAGCCACCCAATGTCTCCTTCTCACATCAAGCTTATTAGACCAAATAAAACCTGTCATCAAAGAATTGAGCTTATTAATCACAGTTTTAGCTAAATTCAAGGAAGCAAACAAATGCACAGGAATAACAAAAAGGACATACTGGACCAAAACCACCCTCCCCATGTTAGATAATAATCTAGTATACCAACCCTCTAATTTCCCCCTGAACTACAACAATAATCCTTTAAAATAATTAACAGGGCAACCTAAGTAAGTGAAAGGACAACTCTTGATTGGAATACCAGCCATTACTGACAAGCATGCCTTCTTTCAGAAGAAATGTGCTTAAAACATAACATTGAACTTTTCTGCATACTAACCCTTTGACCAGAGCTCCCCTCGTACAACCTCAGGAATCTCAACAAATTCTCCAAAGATCTCTTATTCCCCTTCAGAAATATCAATGTGTCGTCTGCAAACTACAAATGACTAATCAATTTTGCACCCCTTCCCTTATGAAAGTGTTTAATCAGACCCTCTTAATAAGCCCTCGTCAACCCCTACTAAGCATTTCTTCAGCAAGAATAAAAAGACACGGAGAAATAAGATCCCTTTGCCTCAAACCCCTAGATGTAGGGAAGAAACCTTTTCCAAGCAATTAGCTATAATTTGTACAAACAAGCTAGAAAAACCAAAACTGGTTAAGGTCTTCAAAAGAAAGTCTCACTCCAGCCTATCATAGGCTTTCAAAATGTCCAACTTAAACATCAAATACCAGCCTCCGCCTTTCTCTCCAAATCTCCTACCATCAACTGAGCCAAGGACAAACATTCTCCCTCATTTCTACCCCTCACAAAACCATGTTGTTCAACCGAAACCAGCATAGGAAATAGAGAAGCTAGCCTTCTAGATAACAACTTGGTAAAAATCTTACATAGAAAGTTACACAAATTAATGGGTCTAAAATCAACAAAAGACGTTGGGTTTACCTTCTTTGGAATCAAAGCCAAAAGGGTAGCATTAACAGATTGTGGGACCTTTCCTCCTTGCAGAAAAAAATTACCAGCCTTGCCCACATCTTCACCAATAATACCCCATGCAGCTTGGAAAAAACCTCCAGACATCCCATCTTCCCCTGGGGCACTATGCACAGACATAGAAAAAACCACCTCCTTCACCTCCCCCATAGAAGCTACTCTGACTAAATCAGAATTTTGCTCTTCAGTAACTAAATGAGGAATAACAGCAAAGAGATCCTCTTGAATAACATGAGCCTTAGAAAGATAAAGAATGGAATAAAAATCCTCTGCCACCTTGCTTATTTCCTCATCTGATTCCACCCAAATTCCATCCTTATTTTGAATTCGAAAATTTTTATTTCTAACTGCCTTGCCTCTAGCTAAGGCATGATAGAACCTCGTATTTTTCTCCCCCTCTACAACCCACTTAACATTCGCTTTCTGCCTCCGGTATATTTCCTCCATTCTCAACACACCATCCAACCGACTTACCATAAAATTAAATGATACTCATTATTTTATATGTGAGCTCCTCACTTACACCCGATGGATGATACACAAGTGTGAAAAATTAAATCAAAGTGTATTAAGGGGCGGGGTTAGAAAATTACTATAGAATAAATCCATTAACAAACTCTCTTTTTTTTCTCTGATTGATCAAAAAAGTTTATGCATTCATATTAATTAAAATTATATTTGATACTTATAAATTCATTAAACTTAAAACATTAAAAAAAATAGAAATACATAGTGTTTACAAATAAAAGCAAAAAAAAATTGAATTATAAAATTTTACCAATTATACCTAATTTAGAAATTTAACTTAGGAATATAATGAATTCTGATCAGTAGATTGATACTGAACTTCATTAAATATTAAACGTCATGAATGTCACCGTACATTAGTTACTCAAATGCAATCTTCATAGTATTGTTGAAAGTTAATAGTCATTTAGGTATGAGTATATTTTAGTCGATGTTATATGAATATTATAATAAGGAGGACACAAATTAAATATATTTTAACTTTATTTAAAAAATGTATCTGTAATGTTAATAAAATAAAAAATGCGAGTGGGCAAATTCCAAAAGTGGCTCTGCCACTGAGTTTAATGGAGAGAACTTATTAGTAAGTTGACAAATGAAGTGAATGGTTGATTTTCGGATTGTTGATTTCAAATAGATTTGAAATCACGAAGAATTTGTTAACATCTCATTCAAACTCAACTCGATTCATCTGATCAAATGAATTAAGCTTGAGCTTGCATTCGAATTTAAGCTCTAGTTCAAATTCATGTTAAAAATTAAAATCAATTTGTTTAGAGTAAGTATGGACGCTTCGGTATACACCATGTCATCATAGTCACAAGTATTTCTCATTGATTCTACACACTGCAAAGGACCTAATATAGAGTACATAATAATATATTGATGATTTTAAGGACTCAAAGGTGAGACCCAATTGCTTGAATTGAGGGGTTCAAGGCTTGAGACCAGTACTTGTGAGTATCAACAATGTATGAGAGATGGACGTGTGGCTAATCCTGGAGGCTCTATAAACTGCTACAGAAAACATAGAATAGAGGTACGTGCTAGAGGATAAGGCAGCGTCCGAATTGAAAAGTTTTTTAATGGAGTCTCTTATTCGTTGGAAAATTTTCCACTACTTTGGAAAAAAAGATAGGGGTTACAATTAGTACCCTTTACATGAGTGATTGCCCTTATATTTATATTGACCTCTAGAGTGGTCCTCACGTCATCGTCAATGCCCTTACTTTGTTAGAATTTGGTTAAAAGAATATTTAATCGTTAAAGGTTGTGTTCCTAAATTTGACGTGACATTCTAAAAAGTTTGGATATGCTATAATCTTTCATATCTGCGAGAGATCATACGGCTTAAGTCGGCATCTTGTTTCTTTGGATAGCTCGTGGACAAAATAGTTTGATTTGTATTTTCGACCAAAGTTGAAAATACTAAACTCTCCCTGTGAGATGATATGAACGACTTGACCACCCTTACTTGAGGTCGTACTTAAACAACCTAGATATTTTTGCTTGTATTTAGTGATCCAACTAGAGATCGGAGTGAGACTTTGTTATTGAGTCTTGTTGCAAACGAGATAGGAAGATATCATTTTAGTTGTTTCTGGTATTATTTTTGGTATATGTGTGTGTGTGTCCGTTTTCATGAGCCTAGACGAGATGAATAAGTCATTAGTTGGCCTTGATTACCTTATTAAACCGATTTTTAAAGTTTAGTCTGTATTACAAATAAATAAACTTTAATGAATTTCATTTGAAAACGATCCCAACATAGTTAATGAGTGCTGTAGGTCAGGGTTCCATGTCACGAAGTGGGCACATGGTTTTGGGTACTTGTTTTCTACGAATGTGAATATGGTTTTACCAAATCAAACTTTCTTTTATTTCTCATTAACTATAACTATACTCTTTCAACTTCATTTTCTTTCTCACAAAAATATTGTTGATTCTTTATATTTTTATGGTATGGATGCAGCATATCATAAAACAATATCATCAGACTGATATTTCAATCAAAATTAAATCTGATTAGATTGACATTTTTATTCACAATCCAAATCAAATTCAAATTTGGTCAAAGTTACTTGGTCAATTATGAAATTGACTATAAAATATTCGACATTTTTATTTATAATCCAAATCAAATTCAGTTTTAGTCAAAGTTACTACGTCAATTATTAAATTGACTATAAAAGAAAGAACAAAATTATGATTACATAACAAAATCGCATCCACATACAGCTTATCTTCAATATGGATTTTCCTTCCCCTTTCAATTTACAATACAAAGTCCTGTCACCCCCACATGCATCATCACACCATTCTATGTTACACAAATTTCAATGGTTCCTGATCAAAAAACGTTAAAGGGTGGGCCCCCATCTGACTTAAGTCATTTTGACTGGAAAACTGGAGCAGGACGACCTGTCACCCTTTCGGTCACCGGCGTGTGAGAGTGTTGGTGCTCTCCTTCGTAAGTTACAATCAGAAACGTTGGATCATCCTTCGCCCTCTCCACGTGTTTCCTCGCTGGGCATCCTCTCATGCCACTACATCTGTAGTACCCTCTGCATCACAAAACAAAACAAAAAAAAAAATATTAACTTTATGACCAACTTTATGCCTCGAGATTCGTGTTTGACTATTGACTATTGACTATTGACTAATTCAAATCGACTAATTCATTATATTCACAGTGACTTTGAATCGAATAAATTTAATTTGAGCGTGATTCCACCACCTAAATTATACATGTAAACAATATTTAAAGAGACTGTATATCGGGAAAAAAATCGTCAATTGATTGATTTGTACGAAATAAAGACCCGTAGAAATAATAATGTTTTTGTTGGAAAAATTATTATAATTTTCAATTAATTACATTGAAGGTCTTAAAATATGAAATTTATCTTATTTTAGTCTCTAATATTTCTATTACAATATTTTAATATTAAATATATTTATATGTGATCTCTTAAACAGATAACATTTACGATTTTTTATCATAAATTTTTCACGTGATATTTAAATAAATATACAAAAAAAATAATTTAAATAATTCTTAACAAATATTTAAGTAGCCATTGACAAAAAATATGTAATATGAATACCTCTCGACAAAAATTTAAATAGTTCATGTTTAAAATTGTGTAATTTGAGTAATTTTTTGATCAAAATTTAGATAAAAAATTGGTCAAAAAATATTTAAATTATTTTTTTACTAATATTTAAGTATTAAGTGACAAATTTATAATAAAAAATTATTAACAATTTAGATATTTGTCTATTTGAAGAATTACGCAAAAACATATTCAATCATCCAGAGACCAGAACGATGCAATTAAATATTTGGGACTCAAAAAAGATAAATATCGTACTTGAAAACCTTCGATGCAATTAACCTTATAATTTTATAAATACGGTATTCAAACTGTAAGCTATATAATTTATGATAAAATTAATTTAAAATCTAAATGAAATAAACAACTTCATACCGTGGGTATGGAGAACCCTTGATCGGCTTTTGACCGTATTTCCGCCATGAATACTCGTCGGCGGGAATATCTGCCACCTTTGAACTAATCGCCGGCACTCTTATCACGCTTTTCAGTCGAGATTTCCTGAAATAAATCAACAAAATATAAGTATAACTATAACCCAAAATAAGGAAATAAAAAGGGACAATTTTACGGCTATCGTACCTTCTCTTGGAGCAGTGGCAACCTCCGTTCCCGGCTAATTGGTCGGAGACGGTATGCTCGAGGCATCTTTTCCGGTAAGATGATGGAAGAGGCGGTTTTCCGGTGGAAATAACCGGTTTCGGAGCTAAGACGGCGGAGGACACCTGTTTTCCATTCGCAACGCTACCATCTCCGGAGATCAATGAAGAGCTCGTGGACGACATTGGAGGAGAGATGCTGAAAGATTCCTTACAGATCTGACTCGGTCTTGACTCGGTAGGGTTAGGGTTTCTGTTGGAGTTGGATTTCATTACCATAGGTTTTGTAAAATCAAGCGTCAGGCTCTGAACCGGGGTTTCAGAAAGAACCGGCAGTAGGACCGGAGAATCTGATAGAGAAGATGAAGATGATGAAGGCGACGAGGACGGATTGGAAGGACCTCGACGGAACCGGGCATGACCGGTCCGGTTCAAGATGGAAACGACATTTTTGAATTTAGAAACGGTGTAATCGGTGAGGCCTCTGCAATCGAGCTGATTGTGCTGCTGAGATTGAAAGATTCGAATCAGATGCTCCATGCTCTTCAAACCGGCTGAGGCAGCTTCTTGGACAGCCGTATGGTCATTCATATGCTGATAGCTAACCAGATCTACCGCCATTAGAGATGACTTTCAGAGCTCGAGAGGAGACAATAGAGAGAGAGAAGAGAGATTGGGAGAGGAAAGGGGGGATTGAGGGGAATATATGGTTGGAGGAGCAGAGTGGGGGAGATGAAAAGTCAAAGGCGTGTAGCTAATCCAACGGTGAGGATTGGGTTAGACTTTTTTCTCCGGTTTCGATGAAGAAAAGGACAAAGTGGCCGCTCCTGTGAAGGTCTAAAGGAGAACGTGGGGGGTCCCCCTTGTAATAAGCAAAGAAAGATTCACCTGCTAGTGATGTTCACTCTTTTTCTTTTTTTTTTAAAAGGAGTTTATTAAAATTTAATTTATTAAAATTTTTAATATTCATTCGTAATATGTAACAGTAAATAATATTTTGAGTTCAAATCTTAATAATTATAAAAAAAATTGTTTTTTATGAATGTCCTAATTTCACTGTTAATAACTTGTCTTTAATTTGATTGAAAAAGAGATGAATTAAAATATACAAAAGCTAATTTAAAAATTTTTAATCGTCGACCAAAAAAAAATTAGTAACTTTTCTCAAAATCAATTAAAGCATCACTTGATATTTTGCAAAAGTCAACTCACCACAAGTTGTGAAAACTTCAAGAGTTGGGAATCCGATCAATGTTTTCTTTATACTGTTCTTGTCAACTAGAAAGCCAAACACACATGATGGGTGTTTCTTTATGGTTAATTACGCTTAGACACCTATCACTAGTTATTTATTCGAATACGCCCCTTTGTGTTTGAATAATAATACTACATCTAATTGGTAATGTTTCGGAGATGGGAGTAATGGAACAAACCCACAAACGAATTTATCTTTCATCACTTTAGGAAGGTAAAGTAAAATAGATTACACAGGAAAAAAATTATTTCGACGACCCAATTTCCATTAAAAAATTACTTAGACTTCTTACATCACAAATTTGTTGTTAGGAGAATAGATTTTTTGCAGACGACTTGTAAATAAATTGGCTGTCAATCAAAATTGAGTAGTTATACAAATTCATTAAAAAATTTTAATATTAATTTATGTGTTTGTGTAACTCTTCAATTTTGATTGGTTGCGTGTAAAGAATTTAATCCTTTATTGCTAGACAATGTTTTATTCTCCCCTTCCCCCAAAACATCCACCCTTGGTAGATAAGCCCCCTAACCCTCTATTCTTAGCAACTCACCAACCATATCCCTTACCTACCCCCTGTTTGTTTTGAAATTTAGACTAGCATTTTGATTTATATTGGATTTAATATTTGTGTTAGGAGTTACTTTGGTAGTTGGTAGGTTGTAGGTTACAAACACTTGAGTTGATAAGATTAAGGTGGTGTGGTGTCAAATGTTTAGTTTGGATTTTAGATATCAAGTTTTAAAGGTTAATTGCGGTTATTGTTGCATTTATTTTGGAGTTGACAGGGAGGTAGCGATTGTAGGAGATTGAATGGTAGGGTTCGAGTAGTTGTTCTGGAGTAGAAGAAAATTATCACCATGGGTAATGCTGGCATTTTTGTCTAAGTGCGGGAGATTTAATGGTGCAATTCTATATTCAAGTGCATTTTTGTTCTTTCGCTTGAATATCAATGGTGAATATTGGCATGTAAAAGACGGGATGGACGGTTAACCTGTTTTCCAAATTAGAGAGGATTTTGCTAATCTATACCAAACCTTATAGGGTATTTAATGTGATTAAGTCTTTCATTTTCCTTTTACTTTGTTTTAAGAATTAGGTCGAATCTAGAGGGCGTAGACCAAACGCTAGTATGATTTGTCAAAGGAATTGAATAACAGTGCCAAAGTATAAGTCGTATGGGCACTAACATTCAACTCCTACAACATTAAAAATATAGTGCTAGTGGAATAACAAGTCTTTGTTTCAAGCACTTAGATTAATGCGCCAACACTTCAAACACCAAATTACTTGAGGGATACTATTTCTTCTAAAGTTTTGACATTCACCTAAATCTCTCCTTTTCTTCGTTTATATGATGTGTGTGATTTTGTGAATACTTTTCTGACACTAATGATGAGTGTGATTTTGAGAATATTTTTCTAACACCAAGAATTTACGATATATTTATGAACACAAAGAATAGGAGAATGATAAAGTTTTTTTATGCGCTCAATTTGCGCTTTGCATTTTTTTCGACAATAGGGAATGATATATTATCAGGTTTCTCAATCGATTTAGTTTTGAACCACATTTAATAGAAATTTAAATTTGATTAATTAGATATAAATTAATTTTTTTTATCAATTATCTTAATCTGAATTTGAATCCACGCACATGTTCGTGTTTGGATTCATCAATATTGGATTCGGTTTGTGTGTTGATCTTGATTATATTTAAATACATATAAATATGTGATCAAATTTAATGATTGTTTGATAAAATTGAATCACAATTCATATATAATTTGTTAAAATTAAATGGAAATTATGTTATTCGATATAAATTCTAAGTTTTAAAGGAATTAGACATAAAAATAAAATTCACCTAGAGATTTTTGGGATTTGATGTCTAGCATCAACATTTTTAAGATCAAAGATCTATAAAATTAAAACGTAACAAAAATAATCTTAATTAAGATCATTACTTAATTTTTTTCCTCTCATTCTTAAATTTATTTCTCTCTCATCTATCTTTCACCTCCCAAGAGACACACTTATGCTCCGTTTGGTATGATAGAAAAATGGAAGGATAGAAAAGTTAGAGGGATAAATAAAACATCATGTTTGGTAAGGAAGGAAAATAGGAAAGATGAAAAAGTTGATGAATTAACTTTCTTTTCAACTCACTAAAATCAATCTCCCTAAAATTGAAAAAAAAGTGAATGAAAAGTTAATTATTTGTATTTGACACAAATCCGTAATGACTTAAAACGTATTTGACACGACACGATTCGATTGTCACCCCTAATCTTAGCCAGCACAAAAAAAAATTAGTTATTTTTATTTTTTAACCATCTAACCAAATACAAAGAAAGGAAAGTGTATTATTCCTACTTTCCTTTTTTGAAGGATAGAAAATGTATTTTTTTCTACTTTTCATTCTTCATATCAACCGGAGCATTAATACAATGAACTAAAGACAATGAACTAAAAAACAATGAACTTAATTAGTGAACTAAAAACACTCACTCTCTCTCTCTTTTTGAATCGATTGTTTGATTTATAAATTTGGATGAGATTTGACTATGTTTGATAAAATTTTTGAAGGATCTTTATTTAGCTTTGTGAATTTTGAATGACCTTATTGATTCAATTTTGTAAACTCAAGCCAGTGAACTAAAAATACTCTTGCCCTCTCATTTTTTGTTTGTGAATATGCATTGTTTGGTATGTGAAATTTTGTATGATCTTACTGGTTTTGTTTTATGACGTTGAATGTATATTTGAATTTTAAAAAATTTATAAAACAGGGGTAATATTGTAAAATAAAAAAAATTAGCTACTGAGCTGAATTTAATGACATAAAAAAGTTCTTATCTCAAATTATTAACAAAAAAATGTTACAAGAATATTACTCTTTAACAATTTTACTTATTTTAAGGTATAAGCCAATCCCACGAGGTTCATTGCTTTTGTTGCAGTCAAACCTGGTTTGCCAAGCTCTGGGAGATAGTACAACGTTTTTCTTTGCAATGGAAGTTGACCCGACCATCTCTTTCTTGAGTCGAGAGAGTTTCCAGAAACATTTGAATTGAGCATTTTGAAGTAAGAGGGATGAATGAAGAGCGAGCACGTGAAGGGGACCACCTTGAAAACGTTACGCTTTCTTGTTTGACCTTTTTTTAATGGAGTGAACGGTTGACCAACTTTCCATTAGTTTTTTGTTGTGGCAGCTGGAATATTAAGTTTTGCTTCTCTTAATGACCGTCGGATGGGAATCTTCTAATCCAACGGCTACTAGAAAGTTGGCCAAAAATTTATAAGAGACGTTATTAAAATGGGTACCGTACTAATAGTCATTTGAACTATTGAATTATTTTGGACTTCACTATGCTATGAGTAAAAAAATTTAGTATCATATCTACAAAATTTATTATTTTTTTGAGAATTTTTATAATACAAAGATTTATGAGTATTTTTATTACTGTTGTGATAATTATTTTTATTATTTTTTTAATGCAAAAAAATTATCATTTTTCTTTAATACAAAAAAATTATTATTTTTATGAATGTTTTTACTATTTTTATGATAATTATTTTTATTTTTTGGATGATTTATAACCATTAAGTAAAAATAATAATAAACTTTAAACATGAAAAAAAAACAAAATAGAGATAAGATATCAAAAATAGTTGTTCGAGTGTCTAGGACCCACTTGACGTGGACCATAATCTAGGTCCATTTCTGCGAAAAAAATATTCATTGCTACGCGTACATAAATTTCAACGTTTTCTGAGTAAATGGGGTGTAAAGTGTAACAGTCATTGATAAGTCAATGATTTTTAGGTTAATGGGTGTGTATAACTTTCATGGGTAGGTCGACTGCCCTAGCTGTGGCCCAAATTGAGTTTGTGTGAAAGAAAAAAAATATTATAATATTTTTGGTTAAATACTAGATTTTGAGTGTTTTTCTATACATATATCACTTGCTTCGTCTCTCTGTTTAGTTATTTTTTGGGTTAGTTATATTAGAGATTTTTTTGGGTTAGTTATATTAGAGATTTTTAAAGTACAAAGTTTGTCGCATTTTGATTTTTAATATTTTAATTGTATTATTTTGATTTTTGAAGTATTGACTACTCACGGTGTGTGTTACACAATTTAATAAAGTTATGTTTGTTGAGAGTTAAAGAATCACTGAAAGATTTGGTCGGAGTTCCTTGACTCTTTAAATAGATGATTAGGGATCACAGACAAATGGTTTATAGTGGTTCACCGACTTCAAAATTCGACTAATCCACTTTTAAAAGAGTCTCTTGTTACTGGGGACGAATTTTATTTATAAAAGGGAAGATTATACAAAATATTTGTTCAAACTGGTTGCCTTTGTCTTATTATGAGGGATATGTCTCTTATTTATAACCTTCAAAGGTCTTGCTTGATTTCTAGAATTGATTCTTGCCATTCTCTTGTAACGAAAGCTTCTTTTGCATAATCGTCGTGGATAACGTTGACACGGGTACGACTCATATGGCTAATTGCTGAACCGTTGTGATTTACGCGCGACCTGTCAACCTTGTTTTCCCTAAGGTCCTTGTTGCTGGAAGCTCTTGACTGTCGCACTTCTGATTGTTGGCCAAGGACTGCAAGATCAAACTCGGATGACTGAATTGGGTGAGAGATCACGGTTACGACTCATATGCCTAATAATCTGGACGTTGTCTATTTGAGAGACCACATAAAAACATATTCAAGATTTCGGAGACTATATGAGATAAAACTCATACTTTAGAAATCTCCGGTGCAATTGACCCTTTTTTTTTTTACTGGGTAATTCGTATATGTATATGTGTAGTAGTTGAGCAGCTAACAAATCAGCAAAAATATTGTAAGGGTCAGTTACGTAAATTCACTTTTGTCATTGTATTCTATTAATAGTCTTGTTTTCTGTTAAGATGTATTTAGATCACTTTTATTAAATAGTAATTAAATTTGGAAATTGCTTTTTCATTGAAAAATATTATGAAAAACCGTTACGAAATAGTTTTCCCAACCCTCCATGTGGTCAACGGCCTGCAGTGTAAGGCCCATTATCATCAGGTCCCAATACTTGTATCTCGGGCTGGTCCACTGCTTGTTAATGGATCCCAAATTTTCACTTGGATTCAACAGCAAAAAAGAAGGTGCAAGCAACGGCTGTTTTAGCAACAAGAGGAGTCCTGAATCCAAACTATATAAAAAAACAACAAACTATATAAAAAAATATTGGGGAAATTACCATTAAATGTAAATCAGTTGTCTTAATTTGTATTTTTATTTACAAACAACATCTCTAATTTCTATTTGTTTCTGAAAAATACAATCTTAATTGCTTAATCTTCTTTTGGTTCATTTTCTTCCGAATTTTCTTTTTAAACATTTAGTTTGTTTATAAAATTACCATTTTAATTTCCGGTTTATCATTTTCTATCCTTTTATAAATAGAAGTTGGTCTTAGGAGTCCAATTATAATCATTTAAGGCCCATCAGAATAGGTTAGCCAGTTAAAAACCCACCACCTAAAACTGACCCAACGGACAAATCTGGGCCTACACCGTAAATGGGTATTTTGTTTTGTTGGCTCTGACTCAACAACCTCATCCACCCTAGAAATTCAATGTAATGGTCTCACTGTCTAACCACTCAATAATAAATAAATAAATAAAGTGAATCATATTTTTTTACATATGGTGATTATTACCTTACATGGAGATATAATTATTTTTAAAAATAAGATCTGTTTTATCCATTTATTAATTTATTATTAGACGATTGCACTTGTTCAATTTCCTACTGGTTGTCCACTCGGCCGGTTAACTTGGGTTGTCGATCATCAGGCGCTGGTGGGATTGTGGCCCGTGGGAGGTATCGTTAGGGCCGGCTCAATGGCATAGTCATTGAAGCCGCCACTTTAGACCTCAAATGATTAGAGTTTATTTTATAGAGATTTTATGAAATTTAATGTTTAAATAAAATTTTTAGATATAAATTTAATTTAAGTTTAATTTTATTTTAGTACCTCAAAAAAAAAATTTAGATTTTTTTTAGATTTGATTTGAATTTGTTTGTATTGTTAACGACAACATAAAATATTGTACGAGTCTATGATATTTAGTTTAAGTTTTATTAATTATAATTTTATTTCTTTTTATCACGTTTTATTTGAATTAATTATACTATCTATAAAAAAAACATGTTAACAAAACTTGAATACAAAAATCGAATACATATTTTTATTTCTCAAAAGAGAATAATTTAAATTTTATTTAAAAAATTAATGAGGTCTCATTTAAATTTTCACCTTAGACCCTATTTTATGTTGAGCCGCCCCCAAACTATCGTACCTAGACAAAGAGTACCATGCAAGATAATCCAACTATTATGATGACAAGAGATTAATCCTAATCCAAACTGGTACAAAAGATTACTAATATGTACGAGATAGTTCAATGATTCAGGAGCACACACTCTGCTCCTGCGTACCTGAAACTCTTGCTGACTTAAGCACTTTTGACCGACGCACCCCACCCTTTGTTTGTTTGTAGGTTCGGAGGGAGCCAAGTTGCACCTTATCATATTCTTTGGTTTATATTTTTCCCTATACAAAAACATCTCCTAGCCATTCGGTGGTGTCACGTTGTGTTTAAATCATGTCATTTCGGTTAATGTTCATCTCTAACTAACCTTAGTAAGACCTGTTTAATGAATATATTAGAAAATTTGGTACCAACTTAATTTATTAAATACAATTTATGTGCTCGAATTGTTATGCATAACCCGTGATAAAAAATGATATTTTTTTTACCGAAAAAAGTGATAAAAATATTTATAAAAATAAAAAATTTTGAAGGTATGATATATTTTTTTTTTAATTCGCTAGGGTAGTCAAGTCCTTCATTAAATGGGCTATTTGAAACCGAATGAACTCTTCTGTTATCTAATGTTTGTACCAAAAAAACAGTTGTCCATTAAGGTATGATTTATGCGTTAAAGTATTGTTTAAAAACAAGGGTTCTTTAGAAGTTGGTATACCTAATTAGACTTATTTGGTAAAAAGTACATAGAACAAAATGAGAGTTAAAAAGACATAAATGTCCATTTTAGGGTCATTTAATTCAAAATCTCTTATATTTAATGCACCTTAATTCGTGTGTGTTTGTTAATATTTATAAATATGTATTTAATACACATTTAATTCATGTGTATTTGTTAATACATGTAAATATATATACGTATATATATTTTTAGTTACACACACACACACACACACACACACACACACACACACATATATATATATTTGTTGTTTTATTTAAATTTTGAATTATCTTTAATTCACCTTGATTCATGCGTATTTTTTTTGAAAGTGATTTTGTTTTCAAATTATATTTAATGCACTTTGATTCAAGCGTTTTTTTTTAAATAGTTTTATTTTCAAATTAATTTAATATCCGAATAATGTAATAGTATAACAATAATAGTGTAATAATAACAATGTAACAAAGACAGTGTAACAAATACACTGTAACAAAAATAATATGTATATGGTAACAAATTAAAAACGGAGATGAACTATTTTGAATGAAATTATATGAAACTATATGTTTGACAAAATGTAATAGTATAATATTTTGTGTAAATAGCTTGTTATACTATTATCGTTATACTGTTACATTGTTAGTGTTACACTGTTACACTTTTATTGTTACACTGTTATTATTACACTACTACATTATTCGAATATTAAATTAATTTGAAAATAAAATCACTTTCTAAAAAAAAAAATGCATGAATCAAGGTGCATTAAAAAATAATTTAAAATTTAGATAAGAGATTTAACAATAAGTATATATATATATATATATTAAAGTTCTCCCATAAAATTAAAAGATGTTTAATGTACCACTTTTCAAAGAAAAATATTACATTAAATACACATGGATTAATAGAGGGCAAAAATATCACAATAAAAATAGATAAATTCAAATTATGTACTTTGATACAAATAAGTATCAAAATTAAGTACTTAATAATCTTATATTTTTTAGTGTATATTTTTTACTAAATAAATCTAATTTGATATACCTTTTACAATTTACGTCCAAAAGTAATAAATTTTAAAGCTGGTGGGAGGAAGAGGGGGCGGTTGTACCAACAATAGCATGATGCTGTGAAGTTCACATGTGCAATAACGTGTGCAGTGGCGACGAGTGAGGACTGAGGAGAAGTAATCTGATTACTGCTATATTATGTCTTTCTTTACTCTAACCTCCAAATCTAACCAACCCCCCCCCCCCCCCCCTCTCTCTCTCTCTCTCTCTCTCTCTCTCTCTCCACCGTATTTTTTGGTAACAAACAAGATCTATTGAAATCAACGCTCCATCTCTCATAAGCTATTAATTTTCATTTGTCTAACAACAAAAAGATAATCAATAAAAAAATAAATTATACTTAAATCCACTTAAATATATTCTTTATTTCATATTATCCTCTCAACTATCATATTTTTTTAAATTGTATCTCTAAATATAGTTATCTGTCTCACATTACTGATTTAACTATCCTAATTTGCATAATGCAATTTTCACTTATGATTTTTAGTTTCATATTAGGAACGTCTATTAATTTTGTAACACATTTTTGTCCAAATTATGATTAGTGTTTAATTATGTGACAATATAAAATTTATTCAAAAAGAATACAATGAAAAAAATCCAGAGGTTGAAGGTGTAAAATATTTTTGTTATGTTCAATAATTAGGGGCATTTGAATTTCGAATAATATTTTTTTCAATTTAATTAAAGGTAGATTATTTAAGTCAAAATTAAGTTATTTATATTGTTTATGACTTGACTTTAAAAAATTACCAAAAATATGGAGATTAAGATTACCAAAATTTGAGTAATCTCCGTAGGTTTGGATTTATAATAAAATCACTTGGCTATAAACTGGTAGTTAGAGTAAGAGAGGATGAACACATGTTAAACCTTTATCCTCTTGCCTCCATATGATCTTGAGATTAGTGCTCCTTCTGTTACGTCGCTTCAAACTCCACTTCCAACTCTTACCAAGAACCAAAAAAACAAGTCCTTTCAACATCTCTCTCCTGATTCTGCAAAACCATGATCGCCGGAAAGGACATCTACGATGTTTTTGCAGCAATAGTCCCACTATATGTTGCTATGATTTTGGCCTACGGTTCTGTCCGGTGGTGGAAAATCTTTACGCCGGACCAGTGTTCCGGCATCAACCGGTTTGTAGCAGTCTTCGCCGTCCCATTACTGAGCTTCCATTTCATCTCCTCCAACAACCCTTACGCCATGAACTATAGATTCATCGCCGCCGATTCGCTGCAAAAAATAGTCATTCTCACTGCCCTTTTTCTCTGGCAAATCTTCAGCAAAAATGGCAGCTTAGAATGGCTAATCACTCTCTTTTCACTCTCCACCCTTCCAAACACACTTGTTATGGGCATTCCTCTCTTAAAAGCCATGTATGGAGATTTCTCTGGGAATCTGATGGTTCAGATTGTGGTTTTACAGAGTGTAATTTGGTACACTCTCATGCTCTTCGTGTTTGAATATAGAGGAGCAAAGCTTCTTATCTCCGAGCAGTTCCCAGAGACGGCGGGTTCGATCACCTCCTTCCGGGTTGAATCTGACGTCGTTTCACTCAACGGCCGTGAGCCACTTCAGGCCGATGCTGAGATCGGCGACGATGGTAAGCTTCATGTGGTGGTGAGAAGATCAACCTCTTCATCAATGATATCATCATACCAAAAAACCCATGCATTGACATCAATCACTCCAAGAGCATCAAACCTCACAGGAGTTGAGATTTACTCCGTTCAATCTTCCAGGGAACCGACGCCGAGAGCTTCAAGCTTCAATCAAACAGACTTTTACGCCATGTTTTCGAGCAAAACAGCGAGCCCAAAACATGGGTATACGAACAGTTATGGAGGGGATGTGTTTTCTCTGCAATCATCAAAAGGACCAACACCAAGAACATCAAACTTTGAAGAGGAGATGATGAAGATTGGGAAGAAGAAAATAGGGAGGAGTATGAGTGGTGAGTTGTTTAATCAGGGAATGGTTTCTTCTTCATACCCACCTCCAAATCCATTGTTTTCAGGGTCTAGTACTGGTGGAGCTTGGAAGAAGGACGGTGGGAGTGGTTCAATGCCCAATAAGGAGCTTCACATGTTTGTTTGGAGCTCAAGTGCTTCACCTGTGTCTGAGGGGAATCTTAGACATGCTGTTAATAGAGCTGCTTCTTCTGAATTTGGGGTGGTTGATTCATCCAAGGCTGTTCTTCAGCAAGAGATTGCTGCATCAAGAGGTGAATCATAAAAAATAATTTTTGTCTCTTAATGACCTTATGTATCAAGGGGTTTCATGTTGGGGAAGACTTTTGTTTCATTTCCAATGATCCATTTCAGAAATGTGTTGAAAAACTTGATTACGAAACATGGCTAAAAGATTAAGAAATATCTCTAAATATATCGAAACACTTCAAAACACTCCCAAATTAATATTCAATTACTGTTAAAATGCCAAAAAAATATTCAATTGCTATTTCATTTAGATTTCCAGTGGAATCCATAGGCTTTAATTGTTTTGGTGGAAACAAAACGAAATCTTGATTCTTGGCCAACGCTTAACTAGAAAGGAAGAACAGCACTTTTAATATCTGGTTGTTTTTTTTCGAAATGAATTTAACTTTCGTTAAGTATACATGTGAATTTCAGATTCTTAGCCTTTTTAGTGTATTTGTGGATGACAATATATACAGGCATGCATGATTCGACTGGTAATGCAAGTCCTGCTGGGAAAATCAATGGTGATAGGGAGAGTGACATAGAAGATGGTTCGAAGTTTCCGGCGAATGGCTCTCCGTACACATATAAGAAGAAGATAGACATGGAAGAAGAAGATGGAGAGAAGAAGCACCGGATGCCTCCTGCAAGTGTCATGACTAGACTCATACTTATCATGGTTTGGAGGAAGCTCATAAGAAATCCCAACACCTACTCCAGCCTTTTGGGGGTCATATGGTCTCTCATATCATTCCGGTCTCTCTCTCTCTCTCACACACACACACTCACTAACCAAAAAGTTCTCTGATTCTTGTCTAAAAGTTTTGCACTGTTTTTATTGCCTTTGCTCTTGCATGTTATGTATTACACGTTAAATGTGAACTAATGAACGAATGTATTATGATTATTGGATTAGTAATGAATCCTAGTACTGAATGAAGTGCATTATCAATTCATATATACTGTCATCAAATTAGGTACAAGTATTATTGATTCACTTTTTTCTTCATAAACCCATTGAGTGTGGATTGGCTTTGTTGCTGCACAATATGGCTTACACTTTAACACTAATGTGCATTGGCTTTTCTCTTGCACAATATGGGTCAATAGAAGGTCGGGTTCCAGTTGAGAGAGAAAAGTGTGACATGATTTTCCTCTTCCCGAGGTGATTGGATCCCACTTTTGTTCTCTGTATATCCATGTCAAGAGAGTGCGTTTTTGATAATATTGACTCCCAAGTCCCAACTACGAAGTTAGAGTGTCATTTGTGCTTCATACTTTCTCATTCTATTCACTTTTCATCTTGTTAGTATCAATGATGAAATTTCCCTGAATTCTTGAATCTTGTTGATTTGTAGGTGGAACATCCAAATGCCCTCCATAATGAGGGGATCAATATCAATCTTATCTGATGCAGGATTAGGAATGGCTATGTTCAGTCTAGGTATTTATCCTTGACCGGTACAAGGATTTTAGTTTACCTTAATGTTCCAAACAACGACAGCATATGTTTAATTTTCTTGATTCTTCAACAGGTTTATTCATGGCTCTTCAGCCAAAGATCATTGCCTGCGGAAAATCTGTTGCTACATTTTCAATGGCAGTTAGGTTCTTAACAGGTCCTGCAGTAATTGCTGCAACCTCCATTGCAGTTGGTCTTAGGGGAGTTCTTTTACACATAGCAATTGTTCAGGTAAACTTTTAAAATTTTACCCTTACTAGTATTTGCCTACATATCCCAAATACTTGGCCTTGTATCATACGAGTTTCCCAGTGTAATGCATGAACAACTGTTGGTGTAATTTACTTCTAAAGAGAAGAGGGAAGAAACCCAGATGGTGCCTCGTATGGAATAAATATTCAGTATTAGGAGAATACTACTACATCATCACTACCATAGCATATCACAATTCAATAGCAAGACGCCACATGTGTATGTATGGTAGTTAATGATTTATGTCGGTTACATTTATGTCTAATATTCAGATAATGATGTTTCATGTTAGTAACATTGTGGTCATGTCATGTTACATTGAACATGTACTCCTTTGGTAGGCACTCCTTCATCACGTGGACAAATTTATGTTACTCTCAACTCACATATGTTATTTTCTTCCCTTCGTGATTGTAACTGCATACTCATAAGTTAACATTATTTTTTCTTGTACGTTTTTCCTTTTTCTTAAATGTACATCCATTAATCCATTTCCACCTAGATTTGTGCAACCTTGACTCGCCCATATCACATGTATTCACAATTAATTGCCTTCGTATCTTTTCTCTTTTCTCAACTCAACTTAATGCTCCTATTTATCAAGTAGATGATGGGTGGCCTATTAATTGAAATTCAACATTGATCAAGCATTAATTTCTTGATTTCAGGCTGCTCTTCCCCAAGGAATAGTTCCGTTTGTATTTGCAAAAGAGTACAACGTCCATCCGGACATCCTAAGCACAGCGTAAGTTTCTTTTTAGTTATAGCTGTTTCTCTACATATACATATACACATACACATACATACATACACACAACTTTAGTACTCCTTCCAATGATTTCACAAGATTTATCAAAAAATTAATATGAAGCATACAACCATAATGAATCGGCCTGGATGTTCGGGGAAGGTTTGTGGAAATGTGTTGTGTGATGGAAAAAGATCAGTCGATTTCCACAAACCACTCACCGATTCCCATCATATTCTCTCGCTGGAGCATATTAGACTTTTTGATGTGTATAAAAAAGAATAAATGGTACATATATATTGACTTGGAGATTGTAATGTCTACAGGGTTATATTTGGAATGCTTATTGCGTTGCCCATAACGATACTCTACTACGTGCTTCTTGGGCTGTAAGTTTGGAAAAACAAGGAAAGAGAAACGCTATTTGATAGATCCAAGAAAGGTTCTTTTTGGTTCAAAGCAGCTGTGACTGTTAGGGTTAAAGTATACCATTTGGTCCTAATTTTTGTTTTTTTTTTTGGTTCTTTCTTTGGCTTTTAGTTATATATATTTTTGTTACCTTCCCTGTACTAAGACAGGCAGCAATAGATCTAGATCTTATAAAGCAATGGAAACTGTAGAACTATTATTGTACTTTTTACTGCTTACATTAATATCAACGCACCTCCCAATCCCCCATCTCACAATACGTATCTTTGCACTTAGAGCTACAATGCAAATTTCGAATATAAGTCTGTCATTTGTAGATCAAATGAGTCAAATATATAATAATTTATTTGCGAGAGTTAAACTTGAGACTTCAAGTTATAGTAATCAAGTTATAGTAATCATGAAATCATCTCACCAAAGTTATTGAGATGCATTCAACTTACTGCTATTTTTTAACGTAATAAAAGTCGCTCTTATCAAGTGCTCTTTGCATTCATGGTTAGCTTGAAACAAGCAAAAGATGAATTGCAAACCATATTCATGTCATTAAACTCAAACTTTATGGGGTCAGGAAAGTAGAACTCAACCCAAACTTGTAAATCCCATATAATGTACAACAAGAGGTTCTAAAAATGTTGTCCCTCTCACATTGTCTAATAAGTCCTAGTTTCTCTTTAATCCCAAATTAGGGTAAAGGAAAATCTTTTAATATTTTCCTGTGTGAACCCTTTATATTCTTTTTTCTTTTTATTTTTTATTTTTTAAAAATAACATGATCTTACCTCATAAAAAGCCAAACGAGGTGGGTTGAATTCAAGATACTTCAAAGATTCTACTTTTATTATTAGTTTTGCAATAGGAGACTTTTTAATCTAACCATCTTGGCTGTGATTCATCATTTTTATTCAATTATATTTCCCTATGCATGTGAATGAATGAGTTTAGGAGTCGGGATCAGTTCTGGTTGGGAAGAGAGAAGGGTAGCTTCAGTGCATGGTTCTAAACGTTACCTTATTAAAATGCATTTGTAAAATTGTACTATTCTGTCTCTATTTTAATGTGACATTTTGAGTAGAAAATGGACCCATGTTCACCTAAATTTCTCTCTCTCTCTCATCAGTTTGTTATTTTGACTTGAATTAAAACACAACAACGACTCTAATTTTAAGTCATTTTTTGTTAAGATTATTTTATAAACGAGTCGAGTTTAAATAATTTTTTAGATTAATTTAAAAAAATAAATTCGATAAACTTGATTTAAATTCTTCATCATCCTTAGGTGCAGAGGCCTCTCTCATAAGTTTGTTATTTGACTTGCATTGAAACTCCAACGGCTCTCGGCCAAGCATTTATAAAGTTGGAGAGATCGAACAAGTGGGACAAAGAGGATTGTCAAAATATAATTTTATTAAAACCAATTGTTATGTATTATGGTAACATCACTCTCACATCCTCACGTGGACAGCCAAACATGGCCCAGTGTTGCTACTTCCTAAGTTCATATTGGTGTACTTGCAGTGCACATGTAGTTTTTCTCAGTTCCTGTCATCTCTCAAGCTTGTCTACATTAGTCAAAGAAAGATGAAGAATTTCTGTAAACCAAAGACAAGACATCTTCTATCCAGTGACAGCTAGAGCATTTGCCCATGTGGAGACACTCACACCAACCCTGTCCGCTCTCTCTCTCTGTGGATATATATATATTGGTTTAGGTATTAAGGAGTGGATTAGATTAATTTAATATGATGATAATATAATATTAAGTTTGTATGAGGTTATGACGATCCGATATTAATTTTAATTAATCTCGACCTGATTTACTATTGTATAAAAATGGAATAATTTTATTATTCTTACAAGTTTAGAGTCACATCTTTATATAAAAGTTATACATTATGTAAATTTTTACCATCAATAATTTTTTTTGTCATTTTTAGTTTAATATTATACACTATTACTTAATACAAAATTAAATTTGGTATTATAATTATATATTTATATTTTATCTCAATCTTGATCAAAACTTATTATACAAGAATAAAATTATATAATATTCTTATTAAAATTATTTTATGAATTTGATGAGAATTAATTACCCAATCTCATCCTTTATTTACACTTGAACCAAACATGCTCTAAAGAAAATGAGATATTCGGTTAGTGGTCCGACTGAACCTTGCTACAAATCCAATGACTTTGATGTTGATCCGATAATCCTATTAGAGGACATCACCAGATCAATTCAATACACCTTGGTTCAAGACAAATGATTCCAACCAGAACTAACTAAAAAATGTTATTTGAACTTAATTTAACGATCTAATAAATTTTTCCATTCTCCTTAAAAGACCTAATCGATTGCTTCTTTCACCATCTCTGAGTAAATCAGGACAATATACACCTTAAAAGTAAGAAATTCCAAGCCACTCGTTATTTTTTTACTTAGTTGTAAAACTATTACATTGACTTGAGCATCGTAGGAAGGTGTTTGCCAGCAAAACTCCAGTGGCCCTTCGAGTCTTTGACTGCCTCTTTGTCTTGCAACTCTTCTTGACCACAAAACAACATCAAAATTATACAAACATATACCTATATTTTATGTCCTTCCATGAGTTCCAAGATATACAATCCCAACATCTGATTCTTGCTAAGAAGTTGATCTAGATTATCATGCATGCATGGTTGGTAACTTCACCCACCCAAAGTTTGTATTTTTATTCTTAATTTGGATAAGTCAACAGATTCCATTAACAGTTGGAAATTATGACACATCTTTCACATAATAGTTTACTTGGTCGTATATTTATTAATGAAACGGCAAATTAAGCCGCATCAATTGCTAGATCTGATGATATGCTTGTTTTAGCTATTATAAATATACAAACAACAAAGTCATCATCCTGCCATGGCCATCTGCAGATAATGAACCATGGGATGATCACATGTGAATAGCTGGGGCTTCTCAAGGATGAGACTCGTTTGAATTGAGAGTAACCATTTCCCAAGCATTTATTTCAACCATTATACACTTATTGTGCTAATATTCCTCACCATCTCCTTCTCCTTCTAGTGTCGTCCTTTCTTTTTCTTACATTACCAAAATGGACAAGAAAGACAAGTAAGCTTCAGAATTCCTTCTTTGGGACCCCTTGTTTTCTTCTCTTACATTAATAATGGCCGGAAACGATGATGAAGCTTCTGTTCTTCTCTTAATATTTTCTATTCTTCTTTTCTCACGGTAATCGGGGAGAAAATGTTGACAAACAGCATAAACAAAAATCTATCTCAAAACTCAAAACAGCCTCCCTTACACTCGTCTAGGATTTTGTCCAATATTACATGTATTGAATTTGGGGCATGGTAAGGGTAACATTGTAATGTAGATTAAACTTTTCCAGTTTTATGATGTTTTCAACCATATACATGGATACTCTTTATTGAAAATACTTTTGAAATAGACATTTAGCAGACATATACACCAAGTTGAAAAAGATCAACCTCCTATATATCAATTTATTTCTTGTTTGTACTAGTATGTTGTATATCATTTTTGGGGTCGCCCCAAAAAATGATCAACCTTTAACCATTAACTTTAAATCAGATTCAAGTGGTGAAACAACACAAATTCAATTAACAAAAACTTTATCTCGCACGTTGAAATCTGCGTCATTTAAAGTCTAATAACGAAAAAATGTCAATTGAAACCAAGTACATACTTTAAGGGATAAAATTGGAACAAATAAAAATTTATGGGACAATTTAAAACAAAAGTCATAATTTAAGGGACATTTATAATTTTTTTTGGATTTTTTATACTTTGTACCAAAAAAGATTTTAAGATTTTAATTTTATAATTTTAAAGATTAAATTTCTCATACTATACCCTCAATATATCAAAAGTGTTAAAATATGACCATTCTGTTAGCTTCCATCACTTTTTTTTTTTTTTAAAAACGAATCCATTGACAATAACAAAAAAACTAATATAAATGGTCACATTGGACTATTTTTTATACATTGAAGATACAATGTAAAAAGGGATTTTTGTAGGTTGATACACAATATATGAATTAATTGTGTAATCATTTGGTTAAAACTATCTGTAGAGAAGTCTTTTTTATTTGTGAATCCTGAATACACCTACGCATAAATACTAACTAGTGCAATCTCATAGGTTTGAAAATATCCGAAAATCAAGCATCATTCCCCTGAAATCTAGCGACAAAGAGATTGCTCAAAATAGGGTATTTAAAATTCAAACAAAAGCTGTCATAAAATTTATCAGATTTCAATCAAATCAAATATACAAAAAATCAAAAATTGTGAGAATAAAAGAATATTTTGCCTTGTGTATTGGATTGTAAGTATGTTGAAGCATCATTGACATCTATCCGTTGACTTTTTCAACTGTAATCGTTGATAATGTCCAAGTAACTAAATATGGATTGATAAAATTATGTCACCACAAGTGTGTGAATAAAATGACTGCGTGTTAGATACACAACAATTCATATGAATCAGTATGACATAGTAGTGTTACATCATAGTGTAACGACTTAACTAACACTTAAATTATTGGCAAAAGATATGCAATTATATTCCTTGATTAGTACACAATTTAAATGATATGCATCATATAGCGTGACATCATATTGTTATAAACTGATGGGACTTTTCTGAAATACTCCAAGTTGAAGACACGTGTCCTCGGCGTCGCTAAAAATCCTGTTACTGAGATCACGTACTATCGGCTTACAAACTCCCTCGCCCCGAGGTACTTGACACGTGGTCAAGTACGTTTTACGAACCGACACGTATCCCTCGGTCTGATATGGTACCTCGGTCATCATGTACAGCTTCCTCGGCTCGAGATGTACCTAACCTCGGTACCGAGATGTACCTATCCTCGGTACCGAGGTGTACCCCCGTCCAGGATGCCTTTTTCTCTGCTCCAGTATAAGCTATTGATGTACAGGTCGTTAGCCTAGGCTAGTCTAGGTTAGCTATCATGGTCTCGTCTTACACAATTGGTGTCAGAAGGCACAAGAAGGCAGGGTCCACAGCCAATGAGGGATGGACCCATGCCCTTTCTGACACGCGACTTGGGAAAGCAAACATTTAATTACACCATTCCCTTGATGAGACCGCATTCAATGTGGTAAGGCTCGGAATTGAAAGGCAATAAATGTCTCTAAGGCTGGGCATTTATTGCATCCTCCCCGAGTGGATATCATTAGACAGTCGGCAACCCGATGACACAGCATTGATTGCTCGGGACTCCGAGCAGTTAAAGAAGAGAAGACATTCCTCATCAGAATCAGTGCGCACACTGTCTGTACCTAATGATCATCTACTGACAACACTGACAGCAATCATGAGCTTTTGAGGTATAAATACTCCTCGTAAAACGCAAAACAGGAGGTAACAAAAAACTCTTTAATACGAAATATACTCAGTGTTTTCTTCTTCCTCTGCCTTTCAAAAACTGACTTGATCGTCGGAGGGGATAAGCCGAAAAACACTCCGGCGCCCTTCTAACTTGTTCTCCTCTGTTCCAGGAACCTTTCTCCAGCCTTACTGGATCATTCCTTCAATCCACGAGGGTCTCCCGTTGCCGTTTCAGGTTACCACTAGACCTCACAGGCTGTCCCAAGTAGCGTGGTTGACCACTCAACTGACTCACTCGACTTCACCAAGGGAGAGATCTGTTCTCGTTTTTTATATTGTGCAAGATCCAGCACGCACAATCTGGCGCCGTCTGTGGGAAACGACTAGTTTTCCTAGTTTTTTCTCTATAAAGAACAGTGATCGTGGTGAACACTCGACAAAAAGGGAAAGGTCCCCACCAAAGAAGTCTCGAACTACAAGCTCCCTGTCACCACGGATGAAGGGATCACACTGACGGGAATAAAAATGCCTCCACTCAGTCAAGAGGGGTTACCCCTCAAACCAGTATGGGAATTAGGTCAGGAGGGTCAGCCCCCCTGGCTCGTCAGCTGACAGAGGTGATCGAAGAAAAGTTTGGCGATAGATTACGACAGCTGAAAAAGGACAATGTAAACGTCCTAAGCTAGCTCAACGAATTCGCCGCCTCCGGCGAAGGGTCAAGGGACTCATTCCTCTCTCGTGGGCTCCCCGCCCGGGAGGCGAAAACGAAGGATCTAAGGAATCATCTAAACAACAAGGCGGAGAGCTCCCGGGCTCCAAAGCGACCGAAAGCCAACAAGCACATTCCTAACGACCATTCAAGGAAGGTAAGACCATTAGCCCTGAACGACCTTCGGCGAGGATTGTCTAGACAGAGGGAGGGGGATGAGTCCGAGGAGGATTCTACCCTATCCGCACGGTGCCCAGGAAATGAGGGGCCCATTGATGAACTCAAGGACTTCAGAAGACATCCCGTCAGGGAGGAAATTGATCTCAGAGCCCGGCTGGAATCCAGGAGAAAGAGTAAGGCTGTCCAGGATGAGGTCGAAGACGAGGTCATACAAACACCCTTCACCAAGGAGATAGGAGAGATGGAGGTTTCAAGAAAGTTCGTCGTGCCGAGGTTCAAAACTTATGACAGGTGGTCCGATCCCAAAGCCCATCTCAGGCAATACAAGCAGATGATGTCCCTCTATCATTCGGACCAACGGTTTCTCTGCCGAGTGTTTCCAATGAGCTTGGGGGACTCTACGATGAAGTGGTTCGAGGCGCTTCCCCCAAACAGTATTGGGTCGTGGAAGGAATTGACGAGGCAGTTTCTGGCTCGATTCATTACGGGGAGTAAGCGCCCCAAAGACGTTGGATCATTGCTGACCCTCAGACGTAGGGAATCTGAGACCCTTCGCCAGTATGCCATCCGATACTGGGAAGAGGTTAATGAGGTAGAAGGCTGCTCGGAAGTCATGGCAGCGGCGTCTTTCCGGCTCGGCCTGGCGAGGGACACGGACTTGTACCGATCCCTGACCAAGAAGACTCCTTCGGATATGGGGGAGCTGATGGCCCGGATAAACAAATACTCAAGAATCGAAGACGAGATAGGAAGCAGCAAAGGCCAAACCCTGTAATCCAAGAGAAAAGAGAAGGAGCGGGAAGATACTCCCCGAAAGGGGTTGCTACCCCCTCTAGGGGGTTCGTCCAAAGGAGTTCACACTATGTTCAAAGAACTCATCTTCAAGTTGCTCCATAAGATCAAGCACGAGTCGTTCTTCAAATGGCCGCCCAGGATGCAGAGCGATCTCTCCACTCGTGATCAAAGGGTTAGGTGTTCCTATCACCGGGATTTTGGACATCGCACCGAAAGCTGCAGGGTGTACAAATCATTCTTGAAAAAATTGGTCCGAGACAGATACTTGAAAGAATACATAGAGCCCAGGCCAGAAGAGAGACACACCATTGCGCCGACCGAGAAACCGGACAACGTCATAGATGTCATCCATGTATGTCCCCTGGATCGCCCCACGTCCAAAGAACTCGAGTCCGACCTCAAGAGGGTAGCTTTTACAAGGAAGGTGGCCGAGGATGATGGAGGGCCACCCAGTAAAAGGGTCAGGACTGGTGAGCCAAACATCACGTTCTCGAACGCGGACTTGACAGACGTAGTGACTCCTCATAACGACGCCCTTGTCTTGACCCTGAAGATAGAAAAATTCGACGTAAAAAGGGTGTTGATAGACTCTGGAAGTTCCTCAGAAGTGATGTACTCCAAGACTTTAAAACGGATGGGTCTTCGCCTCAAGGACCTCACCAAGGTCAGAACACCTCTCATCGGATTCAACGGCTCGTTCGCCCTACCCGTAGGCAAAATCACATTGCTAGTAGTCACGGGTCCCTTCGTCATCAACACCGAGTTCGTCGTAATTGATATGGACTCTCCCTACAACGTGATCATGGGGCGAACATGGTTGCATGCGTTGGGAGCGGTGCACTCCACCTACCACCAGAAACTAAACTTTGCCATGCCAGAAGGTATCATGGAGATCCGGAGGGACCAAGCGTCCACAAAAAATTATTTTTATTCAGCCGTTAGAGCCAGGGCATTCACCCAAGAAAAGGGACGAGCACCGGAAGAGATCATGAAAAAATAGCAATCACAGTCCGGGCGTCCAGGAATAGATGACCCCCGGATAGACCCAACTGAGCGGTCGGTAGAGGACCTCCGGAAGGTACCCTTGATGGAGGGAGAAGAAGAAAGATATTTCTTAGTTGGAACTGCAATGCCCGCAGCCAAACAGGAGGAGATGATTGAGTTCCTAAGGGAAAATGTGGACGTGTTCGCTTGGAACGCAATGGAGATGACGGGGGTAGACCCCGAGATAATCACGCACAAGCTGCATGTTGACCCAACGCACAAGCCAGTCAAACAAAAGCCACGACGCATGGCCCCGCATCACGCCTGCGCGGTCAACGAAGAAATCGACAAACTCCTGAAGGCCAACGCCATTCGGGAGATACAGTTCTGCGTGGACTTCACAGAAGGGGAGAAAATGGCGTTTCTGCGTGGACTTCACAGATCTAAACAAGGCATGTCCCAAGGATGACTACCCCCTACCAAAGGTGGACCAGCTAGTGGATGCCACTGCCGGATATGAACACATGGACTTCCTGGATGCCCGAGCAGGATATCACCAGATCCCTCTCTATCCCCCAGATCAGGAAAAAAATGGCGTTTATCACTCCGAAAGGAGTTTACTGTTACAAAGTGATGTCGTTTGGACTAAAGAACGCTGGGGCGACGTACCAAAGACTGATGAACCAGATGTTCAAAAAACAGATCGGCAACACCATGGAGGTCTACATTGACGATATGCTGGTAAAGAGCAAACAAAGTTGTGATCATCTGGCAGATTTGGCCGATACCTTCTCCATCCTCAGGGAGTACGGGCTGAAGTTGAACGCGGCAAAGTGCATTTTCGGAGTGGAATCGGGTAAATTTCTCGGATATCTGGTCAGCCAACGAGGGATCGAAGCTAACCCGGATCAGATTCAAGCGATCCTGGACATCCGGAGCCCCCGAACTGTCCGAGAAGTCCAGAAGCTCACGGGGATGCTAGCAGCAGTTAACCGTTTCGTCTCACGCTCCTCAGACAAATGCAAACCCTTTTTCAGAGCAATCAAGAGTGCTGGAAAGAATATGTGGAGCCAGGAGTGCGAAGACGCCCTGGCTGGAATCAAGGAATACCTGAGGACTCTCCCGACCTTATCCGTCCCCATCTAGGGGAAAATGTTCTTCTTGTACTTGGTCGTGTCTGAATTTGCGATAAGCGGGGTACTTATTCGTGAGCACGAGCACCGCCAGAAGCCGATTTATTAGATAAGCAAGGCGCTCCTGGACGCAGAGACAAGATACCTGCCCCTAGAGAAATTGGCTCTATCCTTGTTCACCACTGCAAGAAAACTGAGGCATTATTTCCAGGCACACCCAATTACCGTCCTTACCGATCAGCCCTTAAAGGCCATTTTGAGGAAAGCGGAGCTCTCCGGGAGGATTTTCAAGTGGGCAGTGGAGTTGGGGGAACACGACATTCATTTCAAACCTCGAACTGCAGTAAAGGGTCAGGTATTGACAGACTTCATAGCTGAGTTTACCGGGGAACATCCCGTTCTAGAAAGACCGCCTCCTCTCGACATAGCCTCTCCAACGAATTGTGAAGGATCGCCATGGCTTTTGTGTGTAGACGGTTCGTCAAATAGTAAGGGGTCCGGGATCGGTATCTTGCTGATCTCTCCAGATGGGATTGTCGCAGAGCAGGCCGTTCGGCTGGGATTCAAAGCATCAAATAATGAGGCTGAATACGAAGCCCTCATCTCAGGACTTCGGTTAGCTGAGGCAACTGGAGTTACGGACTTGATCGTGCATTGTGATTCCATGCTGGTGGTCAACCAAGTTAACGGAGAGTTTGAGACATGGGACCCTAGGATGAAGGCCTACCATCTCCAGGCGACAACTGTGATCCGAAGATTCGGAAGAATTGAGATCAAACAAGTGTCCCGAGATAAGAACACGCATGCCGACGCCCTGGCTTGTCTAGCCTCGGCAGTGGATTCCTCCCAATCACGCAGGATCACCATAGAATATCTTCCTGCATCCTGCATAGACCATGCTCCCGAGGCAATGGCCGTCCAGGACAAACACAAGCCGCCCAGCTAGATTGATTCCTTTCTCAGGTTCCTAACAACAGGAGACCTCCCGGAGTGTTCAAAAGAGGCAAGGAAGATAAAACTCAAAGCCCCGAGATTTTGAGTCTCTCCGGATCAGAAGCTGTATCGGAGGTCTTTCTCAGGACCTTACTTGTTATGCGTCCAAGAAGACCAGGTGGAAGACCTTCTCTATGAGGTATACGAAGGAATATGTGGGGGGCACTCTGGGGGGCGATCGATGGCACACCGCATCATGTCTTAGGGATATTGGTGGCTGCGAATGCAAAGGGACGCGCGTACATACGTCCAGAAATGCGACCAATGTCAGAGGTTCTCCCCTGCAATCAGGCAACCCGTGGGGGACTTGCACCCCCTGACCAGCCCTTGGCTATTCGCCCAGTGGGGACTCGACTTAGTTGAGCCCCTGTCCAAGGCTCCTGGAAACAGGAAGTTCCTCATTGTGGCCACAGATTATTTCACCAAGTGGGTTGAGGCGGAGCCGTTGACTCACATCCGCGACATAGATGCTAAGAAGTTCGTCTGGGAGAACATAGTCATCAGATTCGGGATTCCCCGGGCACTGGTATCAGATAACGGGACTCAATTCACCGACGGGCGTTTCAAGTCTTTCTGTGAGCAACTCGAAATTCGTAATTTCTACTCCACTCCTGCCTACCCTCAAGCCAACGGGCAGGCAAAAGCCTCCAACAAAATAATTATCAGTGGAATCAAGAAGAAGTTGGAGAAGGCCAAGGGAAAATGGACAGATGAGCTATTAAACATTTTGTGGGTGTACAGGACCACCCCTCGGTCCTCGACAGGAGAAACCCCATACTCCCTGGCTTACGGGATGGAAGTCATCATACCTCTTGAGGTAGGACTCCCGACCATAAGGACCCAAGCTTTCGACGCGGGGGGAAATGACCGTCAACTGGGGCTTGATTTGGATCTGGTGGAAGAAAAAAGGGAGACAGCCGCCTTAAGAATAACCAAGTACTAGGAAAAGATTTCCCAACTGTACAACAAAAAGGTCAAGGCGCGAGAATTCTGAATCGACGATCTGGTCCTCAGAAGGGTAAAGGCCAATACCCGTGACCCAACAGAAGGAAAAATGGGACTTAATTGGGAAGGGCCTTATAAAGTGATATCTATCGGAGGCGCCGGGTCATACAGATTAGAAGATATGGAGGAAAAACTTGTAACGCGACCGTGGAATGTGATGAATCTAAAGAAATACTATTTTTGAGTATTTGTCTCCCTTAGTGCTTGCTAACGACAAAGATAAAGGGCAAGGCCCTGGGGAGAGAGTTCAAAGACTCTCGCCCTCGAAACAAGCACAGGAGCAAGCCTCCTGGAAGGGCAAGGCCCTGAGGACAGAGTTCAAAGACTCTCGCCCCCAAAACAAGCACAGGAGCAAGCCTCCTGGAAGGGCAAGGCCCTGGGGACAAAGTTCAAAGACTCTCGCCCCCGAAACAAGCACAGGAGCAAGCCTCCTGGAAGGGCAAGGCCCTGGGGACAAAGTTCAAAGACTCTCGCCCCCGAAACAAACACAGGAGCAAGCCTCCTGGAAGGGCAAGGCCCTGGGGACAGAGTTCAAAGACTCTCGCCCCCGAAACAAACACAGGAACAAGCCTCCTGGAAGGGCAAGGCCCTGGGGACAGAATACAAAGACTCTCGCCCCCGAAACAAACACAGGAGGAAGCCTCCTAGGACAGTTCAAGGATTCCTACGAAAGTATATGCAAGAAAGAATTCAGAAACATGAATCACATTCTATCCAATATTAGACCTTTAAACAGAACTTTGTTCAAAAAAAAAAAGTACTCCAGGCGAAAAGATTCAATTCAAAAAGAGGGGCTTTGCGTCCCCAAAAGCTACAAGGGAAAAATACAGATCAAAAAGAAAAAAGGGCTTTCATCTTGCCCCGGGCATCTCCAAAACATTTGCCGATGGTGAATCGGCGTAGAAAGGTTGAGCAGCTTCGGGAGCAGGCAAAGCGGGAGGTACTTCGGCGACAGAAAGACCCTGAGGAATATTATGGTCCGGGTCCCGGTCCGGCAGGGCCTCATCAGACAAATCCACTATTACCGCCTCAGACAGAT
The DNA here is from genome assembly GCA_963454935.2 of Ilex paraguariensis. NCBI lineage: Eukaryota > Viridiplantae > Streptophyta > Magnoliopsida > Aquifoliales > Aquifoliaceae > Ilex > Ilex paraguariensis. The sequence goes on from CAUOFW020009780.1 coordinate 108,625, forward strand.
CCACCGAAACTTGCACCGGCGTTGGAATCTCACCCTCGGCTGCAATCTCTGCTTCGGCCCGTTCCATCTCCGCTGAGGGCACGTACTTGTGCATCTGGAAGAGCGGAGAGTCTGACAGAATTCCAGCAGACTGGAGCGCCTCGTCCCACCCCCTCTTGAAGAACTCCTTGTTTTCCTCAAGAGCAGGGAGCACGTCGTCGGCGAACTCTTCTCGGAGTTGCTCCTCGGACTTCCTATTCAGTGCCTCATCCCTGATCCTGTTCAGCTCCTGGGTCAGAGCCAAACAGTTTTCCTCTGAACCAACAGCCCTCTCCTCTACTGCAGAAAGCCGCTGCGTCTGTTCTGTTATCCTCCTCTCAGCATCGGCAAGGGCAACACTTAGCTTTTCAGCGCCGACCTTCGCCAACTCGGCCTCCTTGAGGAGTTGCTCGATTTGAGCAGCCTGCCCCGCGAGGGTGGAATCCCTTGCAGCGACGTCCTCCCTAGCACTGGCAAGGGCTCCCTCGGCTTCTTCCTTCTGCTCTCGAACCCGCTGAAGGTCCATCCTTGGCCCATGGTACCGCGCCGCTATTATGAAAATCTGTTGGGTGGCCTGCAAATGAAAGAACATGTCACTAAAAGGAAAATTGGGGCTAAAAGAGACTGAAGCAAAGATGAACTTACCACCAAGGAATTTTGGATGATGGAGCGAAACAACACGTTTGTTGATCACCCCCTGTGAGCCGCCATGTCGGCCTCGAAATGCAGCGTCTCACTCACTGCATTGGCGACATGAGGGTCCTGCAAAATGGAATTGTCGACCCTGATCACTCGGTCCATGTGATCAGTGGCTCGAGGGTTCCACTCCGCAGCTTCCACTGTCTGCGAAAGATGAGGAGTCTTCTGTCGCCATTGTTGCTGTTGTTGCTGCTGTTGCTGTTGTTGCTGAGGAGCAGGAGGTAACCCACGACCTCTCCCACTTTGCTGCTGAGCGGGGGAGGCCCTGGATCCCCTCCCAAGGCCGTCGTGTCTATGTTTGACCCTCCTCTCCTCCTCTACCTGAGGATCTCAGTCACGCATCTAACCCCGACTGACAACTCTTGAGGAGGAGGTGGCACTGGTCCCTGCAGATGGGGTCCCACCGGTCGATCCTCGTCCCCTCCCAGCAGCGAGGGCTTGCCTTTGCCTAAGGAACCCTAAATCAATACGGGGCGCGTTGGACATAGCTACCTCAAGGGCGTCCTCGACGTCGAGAGATTGTAGGATTTGGAAGTCCAGCCAGGAATCTCTCCCCGAAGTCCCCACCTCGACGTGCGTAGGAACCAAGTTCTCTCCGACCCCGAGCTCTTCAACTTCAGCCTCCGAGGCCCGATCAGGGTCTTCTTCCAAGTTCTCCTTAACTTCTTGCCCCGTCGCCTGATCAAAGAGTTCAGACCACCAAGAAGGCTCGAAAGGCTGGGGAAGCTGCGAAAATTTTTTATACCCGGGGTGTAATTCAGGAGGATGTGGGCAGCCTAGCCGAGCCCGTCGTCGCCAGTAAAACTCCAAACAGTGATTAAGTCAGCAAAATTCACCGACGATCGGGGTGGAGGTGCTGTTTCCCGAGGGGAGATGTCTGCACAAGCAGAAAAGAGGGGAGTGGGTTATGAGCATGTAGAAAATTTTAGAAACAAAATAATAAGGCCCGAAGGAACCGACGTACTTGTCGTTCTCCATTCCAATGGACATAACAAGCCGTCATACTCGGGGACCGACACCTCTCTGCCAAGATCCCCTGAAGATAAGTAGGTCATCCTTGTACCCCTTGTCCGAGTCAGGAAGGTGAGTTACGAGGTACATAGATGGGTCCCTGGCTTTGAGGTAGAAGTGTTGTTGAGGCGTAACTCTCAAAAGGGAATAACAAAAAAGGATATCGTCCAGCCCGACGTTTACCCCAAGACGCCTATTGAGCTCTAGCACCCCCATAATTATCCTAAAGACATTAAGGCAACACTGTCCGGGAAAAGAGATGAAAATGAGAGAGGAACTGGAGAAGCAGAGGGGACAAAGGGAACCTAATTCTGCCTTCTATAATGGTTTTAATATAAAAAGGCATTGCATCCTCGGTATCGAGGGTACGAGGGTGCACAGCCGCGTCATAATCCTCTACCTCTACATTCGGTGGAACGCTGTACCTAACCTTAAATCTATTAATTTGTTCACTACCTTTTACTTTATACTTCCCTGGCCTCGAAGTACTAGCTTGAGGATTCTCGGGGGCAGAACGACGACAAGGCATGTTCAAGAAGTGATAAAAATAGAGGAGATTTTCCACGAAGATCCCCAAGAAGGCTTTCCGGGGGTTGATCGCTGGATGACAACCAGAAATCACCTCCGATAATCGGAAAATCAAAAGAGACAGAAGGGCAAAGAAATGGAGGATACTGGAAATCACCAGAGAGTAAGAAGATATATTTTCTAGAAAACTTGAATCGATTCCTTCCCAGAATGTTCAGAAACAAAGGATAGGTCTGCTAGCTTTAATGCTTCAGTAAAAAGGTTGGGCAGTTAAGAAACAGAAGGGAAGAGGTCTCCGGCGAAGATTCAGGCAAGGGCTCTCTGGAAGAAAAGTTCAGAATGACGAAATAAGAAAAAGAGGGAGGAAGCCCATTTATATAGTACCGGTCTCATCATTGGCGTGAAAACACGAAAGGACACATTTAATGCGCACGACGCCCTAAGCAGGGGAAAGCGGCTAGAGGCAATGATGAAGTAGTTGAGGTTGTTGAGAAACCCTTCGTCTCCTTACGACGCGTGTCCTCGGCGTCAGAAGATCAAAGGTTGGGGGACAGTTGATGGGACTTTTCTGAAATACTCCCAGATGAAGACACGTGTCCTCGGCGTCGCTAAAAATCTTGTTACTGAGATCACGTACCATCGACTTACAAACTCCCTCGCCCCGAGGTACTTGACACGTGGTCAAGTACGTTTTACGAACCGACACGTATCCCTCGGTTTGATATGGTACCTCGGTCGTCATGTACAGCTTCCTCGGCTCGAGATGTACCTAACCTCGGTACCGAGATGTACCTATCCTCAGTACCGAGGTGTGCCCCCGTCCAGGATGCCTTTTTCTCTGCTCCAGTATAAGCTATTGATGTACAGGTCGTTAGCCTAGGCTAGTCTATGTTAGCTATCATGGTCTCATCTTACACAATTGGTGTCAGAAGGCACAAGAAGGCAGGGTCCACAGCCAATGAGGGATGGACGCGTGGCAAATTGTGTCACATCAGAGACAGAAAGACCTCATGCCCTTTCTGACACGCGACTTGGGAAAGCAAACATTTAATTACACCATTCCCTTGATGAGACCGCATTCAATGCGGTAAGACTCGGAATTGAAAGACAATAAATGTCTCTAAGGCTGGGCATTTATTGCATCCTCCCCGAGTGGATATCATTAGACAGTCGGCAGCCCGATGACACAACATTGATTGCTCGGGACTCCGAGCAGTTAAAGAAGAGAAGACATTCCTCATCAGAATCAGTGCGCACACTGCCTGTACCTAATGATCATTTACTGACAACACTGACAGCAATCATGAGCTTTTGAGGTATAAATACTCCTCGTAAAAGGCAAAACAGGAGGTAACAAAAAACTCTTTACTATGAAATATACTCAGTGCTTTCTTCTTCCTCTGCCTTTCAAAAATTGACTTGATCGTCGGAGGGGATAAGCCGAAAAACACTCCGGCGCCCTTCTAACTTGTTCTCCTCTGTTCCAGGAACCTTTCTCCAGCCTTACTGGATCATTCCTTCAATCCACGAGGGTCTCCCGTTGCCGTTTCAGGTTACCACCGGACCTCACAGGCTGTCCCAAGCAGCGTGGTTGACCACTCAACTGACTCACTCGACTTCACCAAGGGAGAGATCTGTCCTCGTTTTTTATATTGTGCAAGATTCTGCACGCACACAAACATATCATTCTATCCATACCATAGGAATCAAGAAATGTAATTAGACATTTCTTTTCCATAATGTGACAAATATAATAGTGTCTATTGTGTTGTTATACTATGATGTAACATTGTCATTCTTTAAAAATAATATACGTGTTTGTTGGACTATAAATGTCACACTGTGTAAAAACACAAACTTCTTATCCTAGATTATTATGATTTCCTCAAATCATTTTTTTTTAAAACTATGAATAAAATACGCAATTTGTTGGTGAACAAAATCTATGATATTTTTTTTTTGAATTTCAGATCTTTTGCTGAAATCATGCAAACTTCGGCGGCTTTTTGGTAGGGACGTGATTACTATTGTATTTACTATAATAGAAAATACGAATATGTGGGAGATTTTCTCTCATCAAAAGAGATAATTAAGGGAATTTCAGGTAATTAATAGAAAGATTTTATGCTAGAATTTATAGCTAATAGAAAAAAAATTCTAGATAGAGTCAATTATATACAAATGTAAGTAAGATAAATTATAATTATGTAGAAGAAATTTTAGGAAATAGAATTAACAAGAATAGGAAACTGCTGATTTAATAAAATAAATCCCATGAAAAAAGGAATAACCAAACTAAATAGTCCATAAATTATGAAAAATGTTATTTTAGTAAAAAAGAATAATTTTAAAATTACACTCGTGTATCTAGACACAATACATTTCAACTAATAGTATTTATCTACAATATATTTTCAGTAAGGAATTTTTTCATAAATAAGTAGTTTATATCGTGCATAAAAAAACATTTAAAATTTTTTGAGGTATAAAGTGTAATTCTATCAGAAGGCAACCGGAGTACCAAGTCACAACCCCACTTCCCCACTCCCCATACGAGTAAACACCGATTCTTCAATCTCCTCATCTATCACCTAACTTTCCTCTTACTCCTCCAAACCCTACAATGGCGCCCAAATCGGACACCCAAAGCACCCAATCAGATCAATTCATGGACTACTCCATAGACCCAATTTTCCACATTATCAAACGCCTTCCCTTCTCCTTCCTCCGGCCTCCACGCCTCCGCCTCAGGTTACCAACCATAACCCTCCCCTCGTCAATGACCGTCTACGCCCTTCTCCTCCTCACCTACTTCATGGTCGTCTCAGGCTTCGTCTACGACGTTATTGTCGAGCCTCCCGGAATCGGGTCCACACAGGACCGTGTCACCGGCGCCGTCAAACCCGTCGTTTTTCTACCGGGTCGGGTCAATGGGCAATACATCATTGAAGGGCTCTCTTCTGGGTTCATGTTTGTTCTTGGTGGAATTGGAATTGTGCTTATGGATCTTGCACTTGATAAGAACAGAGCCAAGAGTGTTAAGGTGTCCTTCGCTTCTGCTGGGGTGGCTTTTGTTGTGATTTCTTATGTGATGAGTATGCTCTTTATTCGCATTAAGATCCCGGCTTATATGAGTTGAATTCTGTCCAAACTATGGCTTAACTGAAGCTTTGGAGTTTTTTTATGGACTGGTTTTTTTGTATGGAATTGTGGATCTTATGATAAAATAGAACATAGATTAACGTTATGAGTCTTTGCTTGATGCTATAATTTCGTTGACATGAGCTGTTTTTTTTTTTTTTTTAATCTTTTGTGACGCGAATGCTTTTAATACTTATCAAGATCCTGGCATATTTTGATCTATTGCAATGAAATTGTGGTTTTATTTGGTGGTTATTAGTTTTCATGAAAATGGAGCTTGTGTGGAATTCTGGGCCTTATAATTGATTAGAACAAAAGTTCCGTATTTTATTGCTGTGTCTTACTTAACTATCTGTAATTAGAAAGGTATTTAATTCTTAAATGGGCTGTGTTTGGAATTCTGAGACACATTATTAAAGAGAGCTGTGCTTAAATTTATCTTGATTTGTTTTTGAGTAGTTTACTCACACGATAAAAAATCTGAATGTTTTGCAATAGTTTGACAGCCAAGAATCGAGAAAAAAATATGCTATTTGAATAAGCAATTTTGATGAGCTGTGTTGTTTTGCTTTTGGAGAATTCGATGATTCAACTTTGTTAGAAGTGCGAAGCTCTTGTTCGCCTGGACTGGGTTGGATTTTTTGACTCTTATTTCCTTAATGATGAATTTACTAAGACTCATGCATCAAAGGCGAATTGTTCTATGTTATTGTGGTTTTATGTGAAGATTCTAGTTTTTTATGGAAATGGCTGTTGTTTGAGATTGTGGATCTTATGATTCATTTGATCATTTGAACAGTGGTTGAGGTTTTGGGGAATAGTTTTTGGTTTCCAAATAGAAGTTTTAGAATTTTATGAACATGGATTCTTATGAGATCACAGATCTTATGATTAAACAGATATTGAGATTAGGTTGCTGGTAATATGAGATTTGAAAGTTTTTACTTGAAGTAAAAAAATGTTTTTAGATAACTCATTGTTTGATTACCAAGTAAAATGGGGACAATAAAGGAACCCCATAATTGCTACCTTGTCTTTGGGGACAAGTATTTTGCTTCTTCCAGATCTACTATGTCTTATGGTTATCTGTGTAGTGGTTATATATGTATTCGGTGTTAACAAAATCAATAGCTTATGATTATATCTAACTTGGCTATGGTTCTTGTCTTTCTCTGATAGCAAGTAGATCATAGGATTCATAAATTTGGTGATTGTTCGTTCTTGTGTTGGGGTTCATGACCTTTTGGATGGATCAACATTTGATTTTTTAGTGCAAATCTTGGGTTTACGAATTCAGTCATTGCATTCATATTGATTAGTAGTGAATAGTGATGCAATCATGATTTTTTATAGTATCCTAAAATACCCTGTCCTTTAGTTAAAATGTCTTGATTGTCGTCATTTTATCAATAGAATCCCAAGAAAGTCTTTTTTTGAGTAATGCATTGTTTGAATATCTTCTGCAATATTATGCATCAATTACATTTATTTTTTTTACGATAAACAAAAATTTTATTGATTTTAAAGAGGACCCATGTACCTATTATTTGCTAAACTTATGTTGAAAATTGTCCATCGCAAGATAATGGTAGAATATAACCAAACGGTTGTCAATTTATGAATTATTATATTTTACATAATTTCAGAATCTTGATAATTCAAAACATGGCGCATACATTCCGTTTTGAGTTTGTTACAACTTATTCAAAACTAGTAGTATACACCGAGGCTAAACAAATATGTGAGAAATAAATGGATTGATGTGAAGTTTAGTGACAAGTTTATGTAAGATCATCTTTAAAATGTTAGCACTAAGGCTTCGAGAATGTTTGGGTGATGCTCTTTGCGGTTATCAAGGGATTTTTGTGAAAAAGGGGACATATTTTGAATGATGCTTTGGTGGCTAATGAGGTGGTTGAAGACTACAAATCCAGAGGGTGGAGGATATTGTTTTCATAATTCACTTTGAAAGGTCTATGATCATGTGGGTTGAAACTGTGGATTTGGTGTTGTAAGCAAAAGGTTTTTTGGAGATGTGAAGGAAATGGATTAGAGGTTGTTTGCAGTTAGTGAATTTATTGGTCTTCATAAATTGTGGTTTAAGGCAGGGGGATCATTTATTGCCTTTTGTGTTCGCATTTGTATTGAATGGATTGAATAGGTTAGTTCTGAGAGCAGACAAGTGCAATTTTGTGGAAGTTTTTTGTGGTTGGGTGGGAAAAAGTATGTGCATCACATTTGCAATTTGCTGGTGATACTATATTCTATTTCCTTTGGAGATATAAAGAAGCTTTTGAGTTTTTAGAAGATTGTCGATGTGTTTGGTGTGATATTAGAATTCATGGTTAACATGGAAAAACGCTTGATTGTTGGAAAAATTATTTAGTTGGCCTTGGAGTTGGGATGTTCTCTCTCTCTTTTTGTTTAGGGAACAGAGGAGGTGGAGGGGGATAGCTCTCTTGAGTATTTTGGTCTACCTTTAGTTGCTAATCTTGTCTCTATGGTGTTTTGGAATCCATACATAGCAAAGGAATAAAAAAAAAGTTAGGTGGATGGAAACAAATCTTTATTTTAGTGGGGGGAGATTAACATTAGTGCAATTTGTGTCGTTAGTATTTGCACTAATTTCATGTCTCTCTTTAGGATGACTATGAGTTTGCTAGGAGTGTTGAATGGATGATGCAAGGTTTTTTGTGTGAAAGGAGGGGTAAGGTTAGAAAAAGTTATTTGGTTTATCGGAAGATTGTCTCTCGGTCTACAGATTTTACTTTAGGAAATTTATTGGTTGCGTCCCATGGGACGAGGGGGGATGAGACTGACTTGAATTCGGAGGTGGGTGGAGAGAGTGGGGGGATGAAGAGAAGTAGATTATCATTAAGAACTTCGTAAGGAAGATGGATTTGTCAACTAGTACCCACTAAAAAGAATTGGAAGATTAAAGAGGAAGGGACGAGTACGAGAAAGGAAATAGGGGTTCAAGAGTGAAGAAATTTACATTTTTGGGTCAATTATGATGGTGAGATTGCTAGAAAGATGGATGAGGAAATTTTAGTTTATTGTGAAGATTATTGGTCAAAATATTAAGAGATTAGGATCAAGTAGGGAAAGGTGAAAATAGTTTCGTTTGAGATTTGGGCCGGATATTGTTTTATTGTAGGAATCTAAGCTAAAGGTTAGTGATAGAATAGTGATTAAGAGTGTGTGAGTCTCTAGGTTTAAAGGCTCGACCATCTATTAACTGTGGATAGTTTTGGTGGTATAATCATTATTTGGGATGAAAGAGTTTCGCCCGTGGATGAATCTATTGTAGGCAAATTTATAATTTCCATTTGAGTCAAACATGTGTTAGCCTAGATTGGTGGTTCACCGGTGTATATGGATCTAAGTTTTTCCATTCGAGTCTTTATGCGAAATGTTAGCGGGCTTGGTTGGTATACATTGCTCTCGTTGGTGTCTGGGTGGGGATTTTAATGTCATTAAGTATCATTTAGAAAATTTGAATGGAGGGAGAACAGTTAGAAGTGAGAGATTTTGCTTGTTTTATTAGGGAAACCGAACTTAGAGATCCCCCTTTGGCTAATGGTGTTTTCACTAGATCTAATTTTACAAGTGGTCTAGAGTGTAAAAGGTGAGATAGTTTTTGTTCTCAGTTGGCTGGCTCAAAGGATTGCTTTTTGGGAGTGATGCAAGAGTTTCTCTTTACCTAGAGTTGTGTTAGGCCTTATCCTACTGTTCTTGATAATTCTATTGTAATTTGGGGTCCATGTCCTTGCAGGTGTGAAAATATGACGTTTGAACATAATGTTCTTGCGGGGAAAAGGTTAGAGAATGCTGGTTGGAGTGAACATTTTAAGTTGTGGGAAGGCTATAAATTTATGAGAAAATTTGGTGATATCAATGTTTGCGCATCTCATTCAATGATGAAATTGAAAGATATTTTGGATGGAAGGAATTTGACTTTGGTAAAAAGGAGAGGGAGCAAAAAAATTTGGAGGGATGCCTTTCATAGATGAGTCTGGAAAACACAAGGGTAACTCCGAAAGAGAATAGCAATATTAAAGGGTTAGAGGGCTTAAAAACCTGTGGTTTGGGATTAATTAAGATAGAGGTGTGTATGAAAGTGTCTTTAGGGATAAATAACATGGTGAATCAGTGAAGATTTTCTGTTAGAATGTTAGAGGGACTATTTTTAGGTGGAAGAAAGGAATCATTAAAGAGACTTTGAATGAAATGTCCCCTGATATTATTATTAACTAGGAAACTAGGGTTTAAACCATAAATAGAAAATTCATCTGAGTCTTTGGGAGGTTAGGTTTAGGTAGTGGGCCTTTTTACCTTCTAGTGAGAAGGGGGGGTCATTGTCCTTTTAAGTTTGAGAACATGTGTGTTAAATAACCACCATGCTTTTGGAGGACACTTTAGAGAGTGATGGGGAGGATGGAATTATCATGGGTGGTAAGTTTTTCCATTCATGCAGAAGTTGGAACATGTAGAACAAAAGGTGAAGAGATGGAATTAGGAAGTATTTTCGGGGATGTTAGAGTTGCAAAAATCTAATCATAAATAGAATTGCGGAGATCAATACAATTGAGGAGAGTGGTAGTTTAGATGAGAATTTAACAGAGATAAAGTGGAGAGTTAAAGAATAAGTATGAGGAAGTGGTCTTTACGAAAAGGATTAGTTAGAGACAAAAAGCTAGAGTGAAGTGCGTAAAGAGGGAGAAAACAATTCAAAACTTCTTCATGCGATTTGAAATGGTAAGCAAAAGAAGAAGTTTATTGAGAAGTTGAAATTGAATAATAGAGTGATTATTAAGGATGAGATGATAATTTAGAGTGAAATAATTGAGTTTTTTGCTCATTTATATTCATCTTTTTGGAGTGTTAGACTGAGGTTAGAAGGTTTGAAGTGGAGTCCAATCGATGAGGGTAATTTAGGCGGTGGGAAATGCCTTTGAAGATGGAAGAAATAAAAAGGAAGTTTTTAATTGTGGCGTTGATAAGGCTTGATTCCCAATGGATTTATTTTGACACTTTATTAAGATTGTTGGGATGCTATTATAGAGGATTTAGCGATGGGATGTTGTGACTAGACCTACATGCAAAGGGGGGTTGGGTGTGGGTAGTTTGATGAAGAAAATGTTGCTTTGTTCAAAATGTGGCTATGGAGGTTCCTATTATAACATGATGTTTTGTGGCATGACGTTATTATAATAAAATATGGACTTCATCGTAGTGGTTGGGACTCAAATCTGATATTGAGGTGCTCGTACTGATGTCCCTTGAAATTTATTTCACAGGGTTTAGTTGGTTTGTTGAGGTTTACAAAAATTTGAGTGAGGAATGTGGGAGAGAATTCGGTGTTGGAGAGATATATGGATGGGCTCCTTTTGCTTTGACTTATGCTTGTCTTTTTAGGCTGTCAAGGTCTCAAGAGGCTTCCCATTGCTAGTATTTATGGTGTCTCTTCATCTCTTCAGGGGAGGAAATTAATTTCTTTAGGGTCTTAAATGCAAGGGAAGTGGGGGAATTGTTATCTTTATTTTCTTTACTAAATTTTGTGCCTTTATTGTTAACGGTAAAGGACAAAAGAAGGTGGATTTTTCGTTCTTCTAGTTTCTTTTCTTGCAAAGCTTACATCCATAATTTGATTATGATCAATGCCATCCAATCTTTGAACCCTATAAGATGGCATAGAAGGCTAAAGTGCCTACCAAGGTGCTGGTTTTTGTTTTGACTCCGACCCTTGGAAAGGTTAATACTTGTGATTTGTTGCAAATGATAAGACCAAATTCTTGCCTTCATCCAAATGGTGCATTATGTGTAGGAGAATTAGTGGAAGTGTGGACCATCATTTTCTTTGTTGCCCGGTAGGCAGTAGCGATGAATTTGTGGTTTAGAACTTAGGGAGAATTTGACTTGAGTTGGATGTGTCCGAGAGAATGTGTTTCTTATTGGAAGCTAATTATGTTGTGTTTGAAAAAGGATGTATAGGATCTATGTTGGAAACATGTCATTTCGACAATTTTGTGGGTGGAATGGTTTGAAAGGAATAACATATTTTTTTGAAGGAAAAGAAGAAATTGTGGAGTTTTTTTGGGATAGAGCAAAGTTTTTGGTTTCCCTTTGGGCTTCTTCTATAAATGAGTTTAGGGACGTGCCTTTCTATTTTCTTAGAATTGATTGGATAGCTGCATGTAACTAGTGATTTTTTTCCTATTTTTTATAGGGATGCAATGTCTGTTTTAGTATTTTTCCCCTATTGAATCATCATAGGATGGATTTTAGTCCACCTCTTTTGTACACCCTTCTTTAGTCGATGAAAATTTTTGTTTTCTATCAGAAAAAAATATTAATGCTATGATTCTTTGTCTTATCCCAAAAAACGACACCTTTTAGAAGATGGACTTTAGGCTGGTCAGTCTAGTGACTAGCCTTTCTAAGATCATAGCAGAAGTATTATCCATGAGATTGAGAGTGGTTCTTATTGCTACCATTTTAGAATATCAAGGTGGTTTTGTGAAGGGTAGAGAAATGTTAGATATAGGGCTACTAATGAGGTAGTGGAAGAGTATAGGTCTCCAAGGGAGGAAGCATTTTGCATTAAATTGACTTTGAAGCATATGGTCAGGTGGATTGGGGTATCTTAATCATGATTAATGACAAACCAGGGGACACGTTCAAGGCATTTGGAGGGTTTAGACAAGGTGACCCTTTATCTCCTTTTTTATTCACACTAGTGGCATGTAGATTAGGTAGATTGGTTCTTTGACCTAGGATGTGTAATCTTGTGGACGGCTTTGCATTGATAATGATGAGATTCCATTTTCACATTGGTAGTTTGCTCAGGTGAGTAGAGCAAATTTTTATATTTCAAAAAGATAGTGGATTTGTTTTGTATTTTCTCGGGATTGAAGGTGAACATGGAGAATAGTGGTATTGTGTGGATTAATTCCTAGCAATGGGTTGTGTGGTTGGGGAGTGGCCTTTGAAGTAGTTGGGTCTACTTTTAAGAGCTAATTCCCTTATAATGAGTTTTTGGGAACCTGTTATTGAGAAAATGGGGAAGAAGTGTGATGGGTGTAAAGGGTTTACATATCAGGGGTGGGGCGACTAAGATTGATTCTATCTATTTCAGCTAGCATTCCCACTTATTTTATATCTTTGTTTAAGATGCCAATAATTGTAGCAAAAAGGATTGAAAAGTTGATAAATTTTGTGCGAAGGGAATGGAGAGAGTAAAAAAGATCTAGTTAAATGGGAGATGGTGATAGGATTGAGAGTAGAAGGGGATCTATTGATTAGCAATTTGTTGACAAGAAATGTAGCTTTTAGTAGGAAAATGACTATCACAGTTAACATGTAAATATGGCTTACATGTCAATAGCTAATACACCAATGTGGTGGAAAAGAGACATTATTGAAGTCTATGGAAATTCATGCCTCAATGGTTGAATAGATTCTTGCAAAATGCCAAATATCCTCTGGGTAATGGGGACAGGTAAGGTTCTGGGAGAATACTTGGATTAGGGAGTCTCCAGTATCTTGTAGATTCCCTTGTCTTTGTTGTCTATCTTGTGCTCATAATTCATACGTTACTTTCGTGAGCTCAGTTCATTATAATTCTTACACACATTCTTGGAACTTTGGGTTCCCTTGAAGTCTCGATGATAGCGGTGTATTGAGTATGACCTCACTTCTTTCTTTGTTTGATGGGGTCAATTTGTCTTGTAAGCCTATTGGGTAGAATTTGGATTGTTGATCCTTTTGTTATTTTTCTTGTTAATCCTTCTTTGATTCATTGATTGATAATAATAATTCATTTCTCGTTTTCCTCCCCTAGGGCAGTTTAAGTACTTATTAAAGTGCAGGTTTGTGCTTGGTTATCGCGCATAGTAAGATCAATATTAATGACTTGCTTCCAAGGAGAAGACCTCAAACCTGTCTATGACCACAATGGTGGGCCATGTGGCGTGAGCCTAGTGAATCAGTGGATCATCTTCTTTTTTTTGACATTGCCTGTTTCTCTATCATTGTGGAAGAAGTTATTTTATGTTTTTGGACTGAGTGGACAGCTCCTAGGTCCTTCTCTTCCATGTTTGTTTTGGAAGGACAAAAAGGGGTACCACTTTATGGACTTGTGGATGCTTTGCTATTATGTGGGGTATTTGGTTGAAAAGAAATGTAAGGGTATTTTTTGACAATATATGTGAGGTGATGAAGGGCTAGGGAATGAAGCTAGGTGCCCGTCACTTCAGAATGTCGAGGAATTCCATTGTTTTGTATTTCGGCTGGTTGGAATGCTTTGTGTGATTTTTAGCTTTGATTCTTATGCATTTTTGCGATTTTCCTTAAAATATTTTTTCTCACCAGAAAAAATTGGGCATATACGCATACAATAAACTAGGTATTAAGGTAGAGCTCATAACCTTATAATTGTGAAAATATGAGGAATGAATTATACCTGGTTCCTTTTTGTGGCTTTATACTTTGGTTGGTGATGACAGGGTGCACCAGCTGTAGTTGCTTTGAAACGTGAAATCGTCCATCACATGCCAATGAAGCAGCTTTTTTAGGCAAGATTTAAATGTCAGTGCCACGAAGTCTTTGATGTAGGACAGAACAGACTCAGTACGAAACTGATGTAGGATGGCTCTAAAATAAAATTGATGCAGGAGAACCCTTCAGATTGGGGAATATGGCTGCCTTTCTTGTTCAATACGGGCCAGGGAATCGTAGGAGTTTGAGTTTTGGAGGACGTAACTTGAAACAGTGATGATTAAATTTAAGGCAAACCTGATAGAGTAAGGAGTATGGATCCTTTTCTTACTCAATACAAGCAGGATATTGGGAAGATCGGAGATAGATCAAAATTATTGAGATGCTGTAACTTGAAACAGTAATGTATTCAGAGGGATTATCGGAATTAGGTGAAGACGATACATAAACAATGAGAGAGAAACAAAAATATACCCAGGAATCATACCTTGAGGTTCACTAGCAATTTCACCTAGTAGTAGATGTAGGAATGAGGTACTGGGATCTATCTCACTTCCCAACATTAAAGTGGTTCCCCAATTCCTTCTGTCGCGAATCATAGCACTTAGGAAGTAGTAGTCAGTTAGGAAAAGCAACCTCAGAAGTACTCTAGTCAAACCAAGTAGCAAACAGTATTCATTGATATAGAGTAGTGCTCTAGTCATACTAATAACATGCAGTTATATATAAGAAAACACAAGTAACCTAGATTGACCTCCAATTTCTAAATGTTGGATCAGAAAGAATTTTCGGTACTGGATTTACATTTTTTGCTTGGTGTAGGAGGCTTTGAGTTGATAACCCTTATCCTTTTTAGTATGGGTGACAGTAGTGCTGTTATTGTGATGTTACTCTTTCCATCCATGTTGCCAGGAATGATGAAATAAATGATAGGTACGATCTGCCTAAGATCCATATTATTGCACTAACTATGTCCTGTAGCGATATAGTCGTTGGTGCATTTGATGTTCTTCCATAGTTGTCTGGATACATATTTTTTATGCACTCTTACATTTTGAGAATTTGGATCGCTCTGTACTTGTTTGAAGGCTTCTCACTTTATTTCACTCTATTTGTTTATTGCATTCACTCATGCAATTTTTGATGCCTGCATCAATTTACCACTTTTTTTACCAATCAGTTTGTTTTGGTCTTTGATATGCTTTGGAGTCATCTGTTGATCCATCTTTATTTTCATATCTTTTGTAGCCTTATGATGGAATTAGGGGGTTTTTTTCCCCCCTGATTTAGTGTTAGTTTGAAGTGGTTTTGGCTGAACTGGTAGAATGAATACAAGACTGGTGAGAATTTATTTTTTCATCCGACGGAGATTTTTGATACAGTAAGCTGTCCACTTCGTGAGCTAATACAATACTAATTAGTAATTACTTGGAATATCTATTATGGTAGGCACATAGGATATCCCTTTTAGTGATAATGAGTTCGAGTACACAATGGATGTAAAGGGAGAGAACATTGATACTGTTAGCAATTATACAGAATGGCTTTGAGATTGAAATTGATATAAGAAACGCTTGTTGGATCTTATAACCGTCTTTGTCACACAAAAACAAGCTGGTAATTGGGAAAACCTCAAAAGTATCACTTCTTGTAATCTAGTCAAATAAGCAAACTAAAAGTGGTACTCTAGTCAAACTGGCTACTTCTAGAAGTATGTTCAAGCATCTCCGGTCCTAATCCAATTGTAGACTCACATTTAACACATTGTGTATGTGTATTTTAGTGTATTAGCGTGTTATAACAATGTCAATGTCAGGGGGTGTGGTGTATTAGTTGTGTGATAATACAATGTGTCCGTTAACACATTGTGTGCTTGTTTAGGTGTACTGGTGTGTGTGTGTGTTTTATTATATTAGGGTTGATGTATGTATTATTGTATTAGAGAGTATGTGTGTGCGGGCGGGCGTGCATGTTAGTGTATTAATGTATGTATATGTGTTTTTTGTTGTAGTGGTATTTATGGTTTTTTTTTTTTAGTTTATGTGTGTGTGTCGGATTAGTGTGTAAGTGTTTTTTGGTTTATTAGTATGTGCATTTTGTTGTATTAGTATGTACACGTGCATGTGATTTTTGACATATTTGAGAGTGTATGCTTGTGTATGTGTTGGTGGTATTGTATTGGTGTTTATTTTTTGTTGTATTAGTATGTATGTGCATTTTTGGTGTGGTAGTGTATGGATTTTTTTTGATGTATTAATGTGTGGATATAATATTTTTTTCCCTGGGATTGAATTCCGTACAAAGGCACTGTAAATTAGTTAGTTTACGGGAATCCAATACAATAATAACACATTGGATATTTTGAGCTTATTATTGTAGAACCTAGCACACCAGATAAGAACACTTAAATGTCTTTCCTCATCATTCAATCAAACCCACTTTTCAAGTTGATGTGTTTCACCTGCGTTTCATCTTCTCAAGCAAACCCTCCTACATGGGAGCTCTGGTAAGAGCTTGCAATTCCACACTTTAGTCGGTAGTCACTATCATTATCTATTATTTCCTTCTCCAACCACTGTCGAGTGCCTCTTTCCTTCCTTTCTTGATAAGTGTTGGGTGAATGAGTCTCACTAAAAAATTTTATGAGATCCACTCGTTTAAAATATAAGATGTATTTAGGTTATAATATTTTGGGTTTTATTTAAGTTTTGTAGTATTGCTTATATAATATTAAGAAATGTTTTACGTAGAAGCATTTTTAGAAAAGTAATTATTTTTTTTTGCTTTGCGGTGGTGATAAATATAATATTGAGAAATGTTGTGCATAGTAAGTGTTTTTCAGAAATGTTCTTTTTTTTTTGCTTTAACTTGCCGACTTATATAAGTAGAAAAACTACTTTTACTTATTCAGAAATAATTTAAATAGAACATAACTGAAATTCAAAAAGTTACAATTTTAATACATATTATTGTTTGGATAAGTGAATCATATTAATTTTTTCAGTGGGGAGCACTCATTCCACACTTCTCTAAGGAATGATATATAGTTGAATTTTAATTTTTGGGTTTTATTTCGGTAATGTAGTATTTTCTATTTAAATAAGTATTCTGATATATTTTTTTTATTTTTTTTGGGTTCAAAGTGCTCACGGGAAGTTATAATAATTTTTTTTTTAGGGGGAAGGAGAGGGAGGGAGACTTGAACCTTTGAACTTAGGAAGATAAAACGCATGTTTGGTTTGAGTTTTGAAAACAGTTTTTTGATCTCATATTTCTAAAAAATAAGATAAACTTGTTTGCTTTGAATTTTTGTTTTTCAA
This sequence comes from Ilex paraguariensis, assembly GCA_963454935.2. Taxonomy (NCBI): domain Eukaryota; kingdom Viridiplantae; phylum Streptophyta; class Magnoliopsida; order Aquifoliales; family Aquifoliaceae; genus Ilex; species Ilex paraguariensis. The sequence continues at coordinate 125,841 of CAUOFW020009780.1, forward strand.
ATTTTGGAAAAAGATGGATATAGAAAACAAAAAATGAAAAACAAGCAAAACTTGTTTTTTGTGTTTTATAGACAAAAGTAAGGGAAATGAGAGATCACGGAGAACAATTCATTCCTCGTTAATGAGGTCTCCCCTTCAAACCTTCTTAGCAACAAAACATATCGAACTATAAAAAAAAAAATTCATTGCCTTTCTCTGTTTTTTTTTTGCTCTCTCACTCTCCACACTTTGACGAAAACTAGACGAAATCTGAGTTCAGATATGTGTTTGCTCAGATGTCGGCTCCAACGTCCTTTAAATTTGGGTTCAAATATGTGTTGATTTTTTTTAGATTTAGACGATGTGTGTATTGCGTATATATATATATATATATATATATATATATATATATATATATATATATATATATATGTGTGAGCGCATTGTGTGACTGTTTGTGTGCATGTATATATATATTGTGTGTGTGATGTGTGTATTGTGTATTGTGTGTGCGTATTTATATATATATATATATTTTGTGTATATGGACTGTGTGTGTCCGTGTATTGTGTAAATTACTGTTGTTTGCATATTTTTTATTTTATTTTATATGAAAGTTATTGATATATTTTTTTATATTAATTTTATTTTTGATGAAGATTATTGAATATGTTTGGTTTATTTAAAGTTTGGTTTATTGATTTTTTTTTATGAAGTTGTCAATGTAAAAATAACTTTTTAATATTTTTTTTATTAATTTTTGAATTACTGTTCAAACATATATTTAGGTTGTCAAAACATGTTTTACTATTTTCTGTTCTATAAAATTATTTTTGAAATCATTTAACTAAATAAGTTTTTTATCTCAGAAAACATCAAAACACACTTTCTTAAAACTCTTCTAAAAAATTATTTTCGGATATTAATTTTTGAAACGCAAACCAAATAGACCCAAAATCTTCGCAAGGTTTTGGACATAAGTCACATAATGCATTATGACCCATGAAGTGATAAAGAATTAATTAATTTAATGATGGGATTCATTACAATATTAAATATATTTCACTTTATTGATTAAAATACATAATATTATCAAATTATGTCCCTAAATTAAAAACACTTTTTACGAGAAATCATTACTCTTTATAGAAGACATTCCAAAGACTACCTTACTATGTGTTGCGTATTTATTAACTCTTTTTGGGAAAATTCCCCAGATACCACTTAAGTTGTGGCATTTATTTCAATCAGGTTCATTAATTTCTCTTTTTCCTCAATTTTAGCATTGTAACTTTAATATCCTATCTATTCTATTCAATTTCTCTTTCCCCACAATGCGATGTAATGGTGTGTTTAGCAGGGTATATATATATATATATATATAGTAAATAAAAAAAATAAAAGGGTGGAGTGGGAGTGATCCACTTGTGTACTATAGAAAGTGGGGTCCATGAAGAATGAATACTTGCACTATAGAAGGGCATTTATGATATTGTATAAATAGTTATTTTCTTTTATTTTATTTTTCATGCCAAAAAAAAATAATAAAAAATTATTTCATCCCATTTTTTTCATTTTTCCTACCAACACAAAAAGAAAGGAAAAACATTTTCTTCTTAGAAATGGAAAATACATTCACTCCTCATTTCCATTCCTCTTTTTCATTCCTTGAACCAAACATACCATTTCTATCCTACAAAAGGTAGAATCCTTCCTTCCTTTTTTTGTGTTGGTAGGAGGGATGATAAGTAAAAATGATTAATTTTTTTTGTGTTTGTCAAGATAGAAAAGTGGAAGGATTAAAAAAAATTATAGATGCATATTTTATTATTATATCTACATATGAAATTAATATATACATAATATGTAATAAATAAATGTGATATATATATATATATATATATATATATATATATATATATATATATATTTTTTTTTTAACTTGTCATTCATTTTTTCTCCCAATTTTGGAGGAATTGATTTTGATAAGTTAAAAAATAAAGTTCGTCAATCAATTTTTTTATCTGTCATATTTTTTTTTCTTTATCTATACCTCTAACTTTTTATCATTCAATTTTTTTCTGTTGTACCAAACCAAACATAATAGTGATTGTGCTTTCTTTATTAGTAGAATTTGAAATGAATGATTGCATTTTTTGCTAACCATGAGTTTTGAATTATGATATCTCTTCTCTCTTACTATGACTTAATCAATTATGTCAACCGCAATATTTTTTCTATCATCAGTAATACTACACTGGCTAAATTTTAAGATTAAATTTAGAGTCTAAATGACATGGCAGTTGACTTGAGTTTCTTTATTTAATGTCATGTCATTTGAGCCCCAATAAAAATTCTAAATAATATGCTGTTATGTTATTTAAGCTCTAAATTTAATTTTAAAATTTGATCAACGTAACATTACTGTTCTATTATATACCCTTACGATTAAGTGGTATCACTATTTAGAATCCATCTAGGGTTCCCAAAAACGAGACATCTCCGAGGCTAAAAGCGAGCCTTATCATTGAAAAATTAGTACACACAAGTAAACAACTAACAACAGAGTTTACAGATTCATTGGAAAACAAGAACACACTTTACAGTTTGAAATTAATATTGCAAACTGAACGCCATGCCCAAGCTAGGAGATCTCTTGCTTCTATTCTAAAAATATTTCCAAAATGACGAAAAAACAAAGTAACACTTATTAATCTACAGTTCTTGTCATACTTGTAAAACCCAATATCACAATACCACAAGGGATATATATCTATATGTATAGATATAGATGATTTTCTGCTCATCTTGTGAAGTATGTCTTGGGTGAGAAGAGTCGTCGAGGCGAAAACATCCCCATGTACCTAGGAGACGCCATGCCATCGATGGTCCGATAATTGGGCATGATGAAACCTTCTCTATCTTCACGATTTACACGAACATTGAACGTGCCATATTTCACCAACTTACCCAACCATGTCTTCTTCTTTGGGGAGTTTTGATGTGCTCCATTAATCCTTTCAGTCAAGTACTCTTTCACCACATGCAACCCTCGCTCAACCACCTCCATGGGCGGTGAAACGAGGGGGTTCCCTTCAACACTCAGCTTCTGGAGCTTGCGGAGACACCCTATGGAATCGGGCAACGCTGTGATCTTGTTGTAGCTCACATCCAATTCGACGAGGGAGATGAGGAGGCCAATGGAGTAGGGTAGGGTTGCAAGGTACTGAAAGTTTTGGCTAATGTTGAGGACTTGGAGGTTAATTAGGTTTTCAAGGTCTTCCGGGAGGGACCTGAGGCAGTTAAGGCGTGCGTCTAAAACGCGCAGGTTGGTTAAGTGAGAGGTGGAACAAGGGAGGAAAATAAGCTTGTTGGAGTTGACAGAGAGCTTCTTCAGGTTCATTAGCTCAAATCCAATGGTCTCTGGCAATTGGGTTAACTTGTTGAAGTTGGCAATAAGCTCTTCCAGTGATCTGCGTAAGAAGAAACAAAAATGTTCAGTACTACCACTAAATGGCACATTGGTGGAATCGTAAGCAAAGACGGTCAGAATTCAAATTTTGATAATTTCTTAAGGTAAGACCGTGAGAAATTTGTTCTTTGTGAATACCCTAATCTCAACGTAGATGATCTGTCATTAATCGAACTAGAGTTGAGCTGCGCTTAAGTTGGTCTGGATCGTTGAAAAAAAAAATTGTATAGACTATGTAAAGTGAAAAGATTATGTTCTATTTGGTCAGCAAAACAAACATGTGACATCTTTCTAGCAATTTCTGTAATAATAATTTGTTGACTTAATTTGATGTTCTAGTGGGATTAGTAGTGGTTCTTATCCAACTATGAGAACCACTATAATCCAACTACCACAACGGATAGAATTAGTAAATTAGGTCAAAAAAATTGAATTATTAAATTGTTTTTTTAGCATACATGATAATAGAAGTCAGACTTTAAGATCTAGTTCCGCAATCTCCCTTAGTCATTTCGTTTTTTTGGACGCAGTCGTAGACATTTTTTCTATTGAAGAAACATTCGTCTACCTTGCAAGGGATGTATGTAATCTCCTATCTTACATGCACCATGTAATTATCGAGATAAACTTTTGAGGATGACTCTAAAAAGTTGGGACCATTGGCAACGTTTGATCAATGTGGTCTCGCTCTCTTGAGGCGGATTACATGCCCCCAAGTCAATCCCTTGATTTTTTTTTTTTTGGACGTGGTCCAAGTTAATTTAAATGGGAAAGACAAAAAAGACTTAAATGACACCCTTTTCCCTGCATTTTTGGTGATTACGGGAAAGAGTTCATACTTTCAACAGTTTTTAGACGTTCTTTTACTTGTTAAAAGCTAAAGATCTTACTTTATTTACGAAATCCTGTCTTAAAAGAGACTTTTATGCGTTTGTGCTCTAATAGTATTAAGCACTTCACTAACTTGAAAAAGTCTTAGCTAGAGAAGAATTTGACGCCGAAAGAATATAGAGACTATGATATAAATGAAGAAAACAAATCAAATGGTGGATCAATGAACATGTATCTATTTTCATGCATAGAAACTTTTTTCTCTTGTTTTCACACTCATAAGATGAAATTTAAATCTTATTGTGGATTTCAAAGTGGTCACAACTTGTAGGTAATCTTGGGTCCAAAAGTCTTATCAGTCACAATCACTTGAGGCTCATAATTTTTCAAGAAAGGTATATTCTCTTTATCTTATTTGGTTTGCCATTGCAACACTCCACCTATGTAAAATCATGACATAATCCCAATTATATGAGATTAACATCTATATATCCTATAGAGTATGTACTGAAATAATCATTTAAGAGAGAGTATTGAAGAAAAATTTGCTCCCCAAATCCTATTTTTTCTTAATTTTAAATAATTTAATTAGCCTAATCCAATTGAATTCCAACATGTTGTCTATGTAACCACTTTAGGCTTTTTGATAATTACTTTATATTTAAATTTTTCATTATCTTTATTAACTACTTTATATTTAATTTTTTTGTAAAATATCAATTTAACCCATCAAAAAGTAATCACTTGTAAAGTTATTTCAATAAAAACTTGAAACATGTATAAAATATTTGTTGTGTTATTTTACTTTTGGTTATTACAATCACAATCAACGGTTAAGGACAAATAAAAAATAAAAAAATAAAAGACCCACAATTATTTGAAGGGTCATTTGAAAGCCGGTACACCAAATTAGATAAAATAGTATCACTGTTGCATTCAATATTTACTCGTAATTGAGAATCCCAAGAGTTCAAGTAGCATTAAAATCTTGGCAGTTACATATATATTCATTAAGGATGATCAGGTTTTTATAGCTGCTATATTTTTGGGTTTTTATAGCTGATATATTTTTGGGAAAGGTGAACCTTACTTGAACTTACCTGACAGGAGGATAAGAAGTTATTTGTTTACATAATATATTAGTTATTCATTTTTGTAAGGTCTATATGCTTATTTGTTTTATTATTATTAGTTGACAATATTACATCACCTTATCACGTGATATCATTATTGTAATTAATATTTTCTACAAAAATGTGACTTATGTACAAATTGATCAATAATTATAATAATCAATACTATAAAAAATATTTTTTTTAGGACGCCAATAAAAAATAATTTTCTAATACTATAGTCATAGTTATCACATTAATACTATATCACCTTATCACATGATATCATCATTGTAATGAATATTTTCTCCACAATTACGCCCTTTATCTCTGCATGTAAGCTTCGTGTTACATCTTTCTCTATTGATTTTGTGTCTTATGATTCTCGTTCAATGCCCCATAAAACAAAACGTTGACTTCTTAACCCCATGGACAAAGATAAAAGAAAGCAACTTCTCCTTTATCACATGATTGTGTTCAAGAATTTCTGAGCATACTTTTGTTGAATTTAAATGCAACAAAACAAATTTTTGCTTCGTATACAGAATCACCTATTTTCTGCTTTACGACATAATGCCCAAAAGTTATTTTTCGTATTATTTTTTTAAATTTTTTTTACAAAAAATGTAACTTATGTACAAATTGATCAATAATTATAATAATCATTACTATAAAAAATAATTTTTTTAGGACGTCGATAAAAAAATATTTTTCAATACTATAGTCATAGGTATCCCATTATAATTGCTTAAACACATCAAGAATCATTATCCGTTTAGGGCTCAGTAATCGGTGGTGAAAAAGGAAAACCAGTTACAAACTAAATTTAAAGATTATTTGCTCAGAGAGGTTCTCCTCACATTTCTACTTACAACCTAATCAAGCTCTTTTAGTACCCAACTAGGCAATGAACTCGTTGGCTTCAAAATATAATTTTCGACGATAAAACCTCAAGTTTGGGCATTCACTATTTTATAGGTATCGAGGAAGCAAATAAGTAGGTGAAGAAAGTGTGATATAATGTTTTTAAAGAAAAACATATGGTGTAAATGTGAATGGTTTTCAATTTTCCTTTTCCTACATGACCACAGTACAAAGTAAAAAACATTTAGTTTTGCTTCTCTCGAGTCTTGATGTCTTAGTTAAGTTATGGCTGACACTGGTTGGAATAATAAATTTCTCTTTAGGCATTACCATTAGGTTACATCCCCCCCCCCCCCCCCAAAAGAAAAAAAATGATTGGCCGGGCAAGTCAACTTACCAGCTAAGCCATAGCCTTATAGGGCAAAAATATAGTATTGAGCTCGATACTATACTAAAATTATAGGTGTTACGTACAATTCATTTGGTATCGGGTTGAGTTGCGCTACAATAAAAAAAAAGGGATCAATCTCAAAAAATGCCATTTTGCTAATTATTATTTTATAGTACTAATTATTACTATAATTTTTTTCCCCAATAAATTTAGTCGATTAGACCACAAAATTATAACGGAAAAAAGATCATCATGCATTTAGAAGAGGAGAAGATGATAAACCTGCAATTCTCAATGGTTTTAGGGAGAGATAGAAGAAGGTTGCCAGAGACATTCAACACCTTGAGCTTTGACAGACACCCAATTGAATTTGGTAGGGATTTCAGCTGATTTGAGTGGATGTCAAACACCACCACATTCAAAAGTCTTGCCGTTAGAGACTCTGGTATGCTCTATCAAATTAAATTAGAAAATCAAAACAAAATACATGATTACTACATAATCAACTTTAGGGCACAGAAAGAATCAAATTCTGATGAGTCTTATATTGTTGTCACATACTTATCTAAGAATATTTAAAAAAAAAAATACGATCGAGTGCATGAAACTTTTTGTTAGGAAAAGGTCATATATATACATTATCTTCACTTTCGGCATAAATATGAACATATACAAATATACACACCTACACATATGTACACACACAGATTTGCGTTGATAATATGAACCTGCATGAATTCTTATGTTATAGAGACGTCAGGCCTTTTGTCATACGATGCAAATTTTCTGGCTGTGAGAGAGATGCTAATTTTCTGGGTTGAGAGAGAGAGAGAGAGAGAATCCTAATCATGAAAAGGAGAATAAGCAAAAGCTGAAGCCTTTTTACGTCCCACTACTTCATTATCTCTTCCCACCACCCAATAGATAAATAATTGGAATCCAATTTATTTTTATTCAACCTCTTTTCCACCATTTCTTTTTCAAAAACAATCTCTTGTTTCAACAAAACAACATGTCCTTCGCAGCTTAATGGATGCACCAAAGGAAGACATAAGAAAACCTAAACAGTTAGTAACTAAACCAGCAGCAAATATAAGAAAGACTTTCATCCACAACCTCTCTAAAATGCCTTATCTTCAAAGAGACCCCTCTATTATGCTGAAAAAAGTACCTGGAGATTGTTATTGGAGAGGTCTAACTTGCAGATGGCTCCTAAATTTAGAGAAGGCTTTGGAAGAACCTCCAAAGACATACCACTCAAATCCAGAATCTCAAGCCTTTCTTCCTCTATGCCCATTTTTCTCCTATCTTCAGGTTTCTTATTCCTCATATCCATCCTCATTTGCTGCTGTTCACACATCATTTTACTAGACACAGATTAATTTACAAAAAAAAAAAAGAGAGAGAACAAAAATTGAAACGAATAGAGACCCCTACAGAGAAATAGGCTTCTAGGCCATATATAACTATATATATAGAGAGAGAGGGAGAGGGAGAGGGAGAGGGAGATAAGGGGTTTGTTACAGGACTTTTGTGTGTTTAGAGAGAGAGAGGTTCAGTTATGGCGACTTATGTATGAAACAAAAGTATGTATAACCATCATATAAGACCTCACAGGTTGAAAAATGTACGGATGAGCAAAAGGGCGCATGACACGTGGCGATGTCGTTGTGGAAAGTACAGGCCGTATATGCCGTATCCACGTTACCAATTGAACAAAGTCAACCCTCCATTTTAGCTGCCGGGTCATGGTCGCCCGTGAATTACGGTTAGAATAGCCATTAGTTATTGTTGGAATATATCCACTTGCTTTGGTTTATTGCAATTTGTAAATTTATAAATACACACACATATATATATATATTTTTTGATCAGGAATATATTTGTATATTTGACTTTGGTATAAAGTAACAGCACATAGATTCTTTTGTTGTCCATTGGCTCTTGTTGTCTTGTGGTTCACAGCTCTGATTATGATTGAAAGAGATGTTTTAAATGCATTTTATATCAGGGTAAATCACATAAATACTCCATAAATTATGAGCTTTGTTTTAAATTGTCCCCTGAACATTTAATTATTTTAATTTAACCGATAAACTATGTTTTTTTGTTTTAGTCGACCCCTTCCATTAAATTAAACAATAAATGAGAAGGGTTTCCTTAAAACTAATCGTTAATGAGACAAATTTTCGGTTAAGATTAGCCACTAAATTAGACAAGTTTCGTTAAAACTAATTGTTACTGAGATAAATTCTATTAAAATTAATCGTTAATAAGACAAATTTTGTTAAAATTAATTGTTAATCTATCTCATTTAATGATAATCTTAGCGGAAGGGATAGATTGAAATCAATTTACACAATTCAAGGGAAAAGTTCAGTGGGACAATTTAAAATAAAGGCCATAATTCAGGGGAATTTAGGTGATTTACCATTGATATTATGAATCATTGAATTCAATTTTGATCCCAAGTTGATTTAAATTCGAATCAAATTAACGGTATATGTATTGATATTTTTTATCGATCGCCCAAATTTAACTACAAATTTGAATATATTTTTATCGTATTTCATGAATATGAATTTGAATATCTGAATATTATATTAGATTATGAAAAAAAAAAAATTAAATGGCTATAAACAAAATTAAGTTGAAATGCAGTTGTAATTAGTTAAAATTCAATTTCAATTGAGTTTATTTAAATCATGTGAGATTTTTTTAAGCATCTTTCTGATTTTGCCAAATTGTTGTTCAGACGACCTTTTCCATAAAAATTAACCGATAAATGAGAATGGTTTCGTTAAAACTAATCATTAATGAGACAAATTTTTGGTTAAGATTAACTACTAAATAAGACAGGCTCTGTTAAATTAATTGTTAATGAGACCAATTCTGTTAAAACTAACCGTTAATGAGACTGATTTTGCTATAGTTGACCGTTAATTTGTATCATTTAACGCTTCATCTTAAGGGTGTTCAAAATTCCGCCCACCCGACCCGCTCCGTAATATTTTGACTCTATCTGATAATTTGGCTTCCGTATTTTTTTGGCCAACTAAAGGAAGATTTTTTTTTTTGTATTCCGAAAATATTGGGTAGGATTGCGGAATATCCATAAAATTTATGTATCTTACCCGACCCACATGTATATTTAATTTTTAGAAAAAATAATGTGTTACAAAATAACGTCATTTAGAAAGCGTGACTTATGATTGTATTTTATTTATGGTGTTTTAGACTATTAGAGAAAATATTAATTACATTTCTCGTGTTTTCTTTAGTTTTATTAGTTTATTTTATTGGTTTACATATATTTATATTATATTTTAGCAGTCTAGTTATAAAAGTAGCCCAAAAATTTTGTAATTGAGTTGTTAAATTGACCCAAAAATGAATAACTCAAAGTTTGAAAATTTGTGAGACATTCCGCATTCTTATCCAATCTCCCGAGTCAATTTTTTGGACGGAATTCGACTTAGAACCTTACCATTAATTGGATAAGGTCGGTCAAAGAAATAGTCTTCCACAAGTCATCGGTTCAAAGCATAGAATCCAAAATTTTTTACCTGGTTTGGGTAAAAAATCTTAATCGAAGGAGTTGATTTAAATAAATTACATAGTTCGAGGAATAAATTTGAATATTAGAAGTTCATGGAGACAATTTAAAATAAAGTCCATAATTTAGGGGCATTTATGTGATTTACCGTTGATATTATGAATCATTGAATTCAATTTTGATCCCAAGTTGATCTAAATTCGAATCAAATTAACAGTATATGTATTGATATTTTTTATCAATCCCCTAAATTTAACTACACATTTGAATCAATTTTTATCATATTTCATGAATATGAATTTGAATATGTGAATATTAGATTCGATTATGACAATATAATTAAATGGCTATTAAAAAAATTGAGTTGAAATGTAGTCGTCATTAGTTAAAATTCAATTTCAATCGAGTTTATTTAAATCATATGAGATTTTTTTGAATCATATTTCTGAATTTAAAAGGGATTTAAATTTGGACAGTAAAAAAATTATCGGATATTCTGATTGAATTTAGACGATTTTACCAAATTGTTGCTGTAGAAATTTTCAATGAAGCACACTGCCGACAGGCTAGTTCATGCCCACATTTAAAGACTTTATTATTTGTGCCTTTCTTTTGGGAGGCAATGGGCCGGGTTGGTGCCGGAGGCTGTTTAGTGTTTAGTGTTTATTAGTGTATTGATAATGACAACACTAGGGTGCCCATTTTTTTTTTTGGTATTATAACAAAATTTCTATTGACGATGAAAGACATGTATAATCTAAATGTTTCATCGGTTTCAAAAATGTGAAAAAAAGAAGTATTCTAACAAAAGGATTGATGACAAAAATATACGGGAACATCAAGTTGATTGGTTTGAAAGTAAATTTTTGAGAAATGCTAGCGTGTCAGAACTCACTTGGACTCGCATACAAACATAATATTTTACTTGGTTGAACTGATGTGAAGTTTTGTATCGTGACTCGGGAGGATTTTATTATCTTTATCTACCTTAGATATAAAAAAATACTAATATTTCCCTCAAAACAACATAAAACTATCCACTAGGCACTTGACAAAGTAAGCAAAGTAAAATAAAGAACGATAACTAATTGAGAACTACCTGCATTGCATTTGCCACTTGTACATAAATGCAAATGCAGATAAGTGCCTCATAGATAATTATTTGTGGGTATTTTTTCAAGGATAAACAAAGCTTATGGCCAAATGGATCTATAGCTACCATTTAAAAGGTAAAAGCCTATGGGAGGTTAAAGCTCCCCAAAAATGCTCAAGCCATTGGTTGAATCTCTTGAAGCTGAGGGAAGTAGTCATACCTTTTATTTCCCCATCATATTGGCAATGGACAACTTACTAGCTTATGGTTCAATAATTGGCACCCTCAAGGTCCTCTTTTAACTAAATGACTTCTCTTTATTATACAAGATTCAGGCCTTTCTAAAGAGGCTACTGTCAGCTTTATAGTGTCTAATAATCAATGAAAATGACCAACTGTTTCTTCACTTGCGATGATGAAAATTTCTGATACAAAGCCCAACTACGCTCCCTATCAAACTAAGGAGGACTCTATGAAATGGAGAGGACTAAATTAGGATTGTTGCTCCTAATGTGGCTTAGTTTCAGCTCAATTGGTATAAGCTAATCCATACCTAGAATGAGTTTCATCTTATGGCTTGCAGTAAGTCAAAGATTTAGTACGAAAGACACAACACAGTCCTTTGCTGTTTAATTGGGACTCCAATGTCTTTTATGTAGAAATGCTCTTGAGACCCATGAGCACCTATTTTTTAACTTGTCCATTCACACAGAGGATTTGGAGAAGCCTAATGCAACAATTGGGTCAAAACTGCACGGAAAGGCCATGGCTATTTCTCATTCAGGGGTTGCCCAACACTAGAAATACAAGTCAATGAGGACCGTAAAGAGGAAAGTTTGCATCATAGTATATTGCATTTGGAAGGAAAGGAATACTAGAATCCCTCCCAACCAAATTCAAAGATAATAGTGCAGTCTTGAGAACAATTGAGCAGATTATCTAGGACAGAATGACATCCCCTAAAGTTCAAGCACAACTTGCAGAATATAGAGATCATACACAAATGGAGCTTACTTGATAATCGTCTTTTGTGATATAATTTGTTTGCTTATTACATTGCAATAATTTCTCTTTGAATTGATTGTACTTTTGCCAAATCTATTTGAGGTGCTTATAGTTGAATGTTGTATTTGTGTATGCTAGTTTGCTCCTTAATTTCCATTTTTTATATAATTAGCTAGAGGATCTTTAAATTCCTTTTGGATGTGCTAAGTATTTATCTATTTCAATAAATTTAATCTCATTTTAAAAAAGTAATTGAAATTTGAACAATGATTTTAAATCTGTGTACGTGGACTTATTGTCACCATCCAAACATAAAAATACAAAATAAACACAACACAAAAAATACTCAAAAAATGGAAAAAAATAATTAAAAAACATTGTCAACCGATACACAAATTGTACGAGAATTAAAACATAAGTTTGGAAGATAATTTTCGCTTTCTATCGTTAGTAGCTTCAAGAACCCCGCTTAATCGTGACAATTTGACTAACATAAGGTTTAAATCCTCAACCCCCACATAGGGATATGTAAAGACAAAAAATTATTGGTATTAAGTGGAGATTGTAAAGCAAAAGCCCATTATATTTGTAATATGAATAAGAAAACTATATATTTTGTTCAAACACGACACAAATATCTTAAAAAACTCATTTAATATTCACATAAAATGTACATCGCATCAAGAACATATCGCAAAAAAAGTTGTTTTCAGTTGAAGGGAGGGAATGGAGAGGCCCTTTTGTGATTGGACCAAATGACATTCCTCCAAAGGTACTGCCTGGATTTGGTACGTTGGGAAGACTGAGTCCCAGCTGATGATGCTATCATCTGTTGAGGATCCGATCGACTTAATATGTTCCACATCACATGCACATCTTGGTATTCACACGTTTGTACGTCGTCACGAAGTTTTAATAGACCTTCCGCAATGTGACCACCGCTGCCATTAATACTACTATTGTCATACTTACCTGCATTAAAACTACAACGATTACTTCCAAGATTTTAAATAAAATTTGGTACTTTTTTCTGATATTTGATGTCATGTTAGTACTATAAATGTCTATAGTTAAAAAATACCAATCAATCTACACTACAAACAATAGAATAAAGAAAAAGAAGGACAATGCTATGATACAAACTACGAATAGAGTGGCCAAAATAGGTGGCATAGTGAATCAATTTTTATCTTCGTCGAGAATTGACCCGTTGCACTCTCTTTTTGAGAAAGTCACTGGTGACCAACTAGATCAGAGTATATTTGACAAATCCAAATCAGAATCTCAAATGAAAATTTGGACTCAAATCCGATTCGGTGTCCAAGAAATCCCATTTTACAGTATATATTAAAATTTCATTAGACACCAAAAACTGAATATTATAAAGTAAAATTCAATTAGAATTTAATTTTAATTTAATTTTTCATCAAATAATAAGCAATTTTGTCGCATATTAACTCAATGTAGTTTAGATTAAATCATAGTCAAAGAGTGCATATTAGTACATCCAAAATTTAACGGATTTACACATTGAAAATCGATTAGAATATCTATTCATTCATGTATAACTAATTCGAATCATATTCAAATTGAATTGGAATATAAAACAATCTATTAAGATGCGTAATCTAGTGTTAGTAAATTCGAATACCCTCCAGATCAACTCAGCGAGTTGGGTAAATATTTAGACCATTTTTGTCATTAACCAACGAGTTGGCTTAGTTTTTAGACCTTTTTAAAATTGGCCCGTCAAGACCTAGTTGAACCGGCCAGCTGGACCTATGACTCATTGACCCATAGTGTGACTCCTTGATTCCGAAATGAATGAAATTGATGGTAATTGAAAGATTATCCAAATCCTACATGCATGAATCCAAATCTTTGTTTTTCAATGATCCTGATCCTTTCTTATCTTAAAAGACGATGAATAATTTAAAAAATTAATTAATTATAATTGTTGGATTAAAAGTAAAGCCCATTCAATTTTAAAACTTATGACTAATCTAACAAATGCAATGAATTAATCCCGTCCCCAGCTCATACACCAGAAATGAAATGGAGAACGATGGAAATCCATCATAACTGACAAATTTTGATATTAAGAGAGAATCCAAATCCTCATGCATGAGAAACAACAGTGATTAGAACTGAAATGGTTAAACATAAAAATGGTAATTAATTACCCGTAGTTTCACGAGGCTTGACACAGGAAGTGACAGCAGCCCAAACCCTTCTCACTCTACGCCACCAATCCATCGCCAATGGAGTCTATTTAAGCAAAAAAGTACAATCCTCTTAGACTCCTATTCTAAAAACTCCACTAACACAGGGTTTCAGAAGATGATCCAGACACAGATAGAGAGAGAGAGAGGGATAGAGAGACAAAGAGAAGACGAGTAGAGTTTTATACGGAGTCTGCATGCGCACGCGGCGAGGAGAGAGAAGGGATCTATAACACGTTTCTTGATCGTCGCGCCAGACGTCTCTTCTTCGGACCCCTCTCTTTCTCTTTCACACACACACATAGACACCAGGGTTTACTTAAACGTAACGCGGCTTCCTTGTCAAAAGCTGAGCAACTTTTTTCAGATCTTAGTGCAGCTTTTCCGTTAGGGCTCCTTTTTTGGTGAATTATTCCCTTTACCTTTTATAGGTATTTTCTCGTATGGTATAAATCTACTGTTATAAATTATAATAGTTGTTGATTATTCGGTGTAACACTGACCTACTGATGTATTATTCCAATCTAATCTAAATCCAAATTCAATTAATAGTAGATGGGTTGATAATTGTTTTGAAAAATTAGTCGGGTCCCATTTCGGATTCACAGTATCTTTTGTTATTAATTCGGGTTTTGATACAATTTATTATAATTTTTCTCAATTAAGGTATTTGGATTGTATCGCATTTTGATTTTGTTATGTGCTTTTAATTTTATGTTTTTTATTTATTTATTTGAATTTATCTAAGCTAATTATTATGTGCTTTAGGGAGTATAGTAGTTTTAATAAATTTCTTAGGTAGTTATTTAGGTAGTGAAATCAATGGATATAATAGCTATCTTTTAGGTGTTATATTTCTTTGTATTTAAAGACGTTAGCTAAATGAAAAATATAATGAATATTTGAAACAAAATTTTTTGTGAAAAGTTTTGAAGATTAGATTTCCCTCGAGGTGAACTATACGAGGTTTTTACCTCTAGAAATGGGTCTCTTTTTTATTTTTTCAATCCTTCAAAAACGTGAATGTAGTATATTTTTAATTCATTTAGGTACGGACTATGAAAATTAAATTAATTAAATTATTGGATCAGATTTTTATTAGGGTTTTAAATTAGATTTAGATTTAAATCAATTGAAATTCGATCCATTGACATATCTAATTGTAACTTGCGTGAGTCACAGCTGCACTGTCATGCGTGTGCATTAAATAATTAATTTTCCAACATTCAGTTTAGGAGGTGTTTTTTTTTTTTTTGGGTTGTAATAGGTAAAATTTAGAAGTTTTCAATCATTGGTGTAAAGTTAAGGGGTTTCCATAAAATTCTCCAATGTACTTTTCGATGGTAATAATATTAATTTAGAATAAGAATCATGTTTTAAAATCCAAAACTTCCATGTTTGCAGAGTCTAATAAATGGATACTCTATGTATCCTTAACTCAAGGTGAGTGTTGATAATCTCATACCAAGTTTGGTTGAGTATTCCTGAAAAGAACAAAAATCATTTTATTGAGATGGTGATCATGGTTATGTGATAATCTCATGCCCAATTTAGTAGAGTATTTGATGGTGATCATGGTTATTGTTATAAACTAGACTTTGTTTGGTTCCAAATTTGGATATGGAATTATTAAGAAATGTCCTTATTTTATGGTCTAATATTATTTTGGGTTAATTACAAAACGTTCCCTTCAATTTTGGGTAGTTTGTCATTAATCCCCTTTAAGTTTGAATATCTTGTAATTAGCTCCAACAATTAATTTAAATCATACAAAATGACAGAAGTTAGACATGAGAAATTAAGTGATATTTATTTTGTTGAAAAGTCATAACTACCTCTTGGAAGAGTGTGTGTGTGTGTGTGCACACGTGTGTTGGTGTTGGGTGGAGGCGAAAGTGAAGGCAAACATGTTATGTAGTGGGTTGGTAGGATGAACAAATGTATTATTGTCTTGACTTTCCCTTTTTTTTTTTTTTAAATGGATAGAATTGATATCTCGAGAAAAAAAAAAAATAATGTACAAGATGAAGTGTGTAATGATAGTTTTATGTTTCCACAACTGTCCTCAATCAACTCCTCTTTGAGTTGCAACTAAGGTTGATAGTTGAACGAGCTCGAATCGAGCTTAAAAAACTCGTTTTCGTAATTGAATCTAAAAACTTATTTAAGTTTGACTCATTTAGAAAATGAATCGAGCTTGAACGAGCTGAACCTGAGTCGAGCTTGAGTAACTTGAATTGATTAACAACACTAGTTACAACAATCTTGATTAGATTAGGAATCGAATTTCTAAATCTCTAAATTATCATGTTTGGACAATCAATTACAGCAATCCTAGTAAGGAATAAGATTACTATTGTAATTAAATTTCCATGGTCACTATCCTAAGAAAAGAATTAAATTTTCAAGAAAAAATTACACTTTCACACTTTTAGCTATGAACTCGATTTCACTTTGTTACTGGAACTATTAAATCATATAGATTTCACATTACCACAAGTGCAAAAGTTTGTCAAATTTTGGACAAAAAATATCTTTTTGGGACAGTTAAAGTTAAACAAAATTTCTCTAATTTTGGGGGATAAAATAAAATAATTTTTCGTCAAATTTGTTATGAACGTTAATGATCGAGGTAATTTAAAACTAATAATACAGTTGAAAGTGTAGTGTGAGAAACATGATAGTTGAATAGGCAATGTAAAAAAGGATCATAGTTGAGCCAATCAAAGTTTAATATTCCCAATTGCCAAAATAAAGGTTTTTCCTAAAATAACTTCAATCCTAAACCAAACTCTCTTCCTAAACTAAATATAATATTACTTAAATAATTAAAATTCAAAATTTGAGATATCCTATATTATTGAGAATGAAATGTTTATTTTCCATTTAGATTACTTTCATTCAAATAAACACTAAGTTTGTTCGAGAAAAATGAAGCCCCTAAAAGAGGCCCACCGATTCAAATAAACACTAAGTTTGTTCGAGAAAAATGAAACTCCTAAAAGAGGCCCACCGATTTAAATATTTACCATTTTAATTTAAAAATTACATTCACAATCCTCATGGGCAGTTCTCACGCCTCACATCAACATAATTATCTCGTGGAAGTGCCCATTCTCCTGAATTTTCTTGCTTATTTTCTTATGATCAATATGGCTTTCTTCTTTGACACACTAAATGCACAAACGAAACCGTTCATCCTTAAAAATTCTATTTTGTCTGTGGGTTTGGATGGGAATTAAAGGATGGAATACTGATAAAATAATTCTCAACTTTTATATTCTTTGTTTGATTAGAGGTTTAAAGCTCGAGATTTAAAAGATATGTTGTCCAAAATCTTATAGATCTGTTTGGATTTTTTTTTTTGGGGGGAGGGGAGGGGAGCATTGGATTGAATTTATGAAGTCCTTTCAAATCCTACCCCAAGATTTGTCCATGGGATTCAAATAAAAATTGTATCAAATCTCATGTTTGGTAAGTGACATAAATGCGTGTGATCCATGAATTTATATGAAATCATGGTACTCAATTTACTAAAATGTTCATCATTAGGTGAATAGAATGGAATAATGAATTTTTGATAAATTAGTCTGTTTATCTACAAATCTTATCTCTCACTTTTGAAACTCACTCCTCATGAGTAGGGGTGACAATTGAGTCGTGTTGTGTCAAGTCGTATCGAACATTAGTTAACTCTAATCCAACCCATTTAACTAATCGTATTTTGTCCAATTGACCTATTTATTTTCGTGTCGTATTTGTATTCGTATTAGTTTTAACCTATATAAATTATGAATAAAACATTTATAGTTAAGATTCTATTTTTACTTAATTGAATCCATACTTATAATTTTTTCTATAAACTAAAAATTAACTTAATAAATATAATAATAATAATAATGAGTAAAAATTTCTTTTTTATACAATAATTATACCAGTCTTTAATAAATAGTTACAAATAATTAATATTTTATTTATATAATATTAGTTAAACATATTAATCATATTAATTTCATGTTGTTCGTATTACCATATAAACAAGAAAATAGAGGAAGTGTCCATTCTTAACTAAGTCCTTCAAAGTTATCTTGATTTTAAAGCTGTCAGACGTAAAATAGATTTCCTTTACCCACAAGGGAAGAATAGTCACCATATTCTTGAATTCGGACCATATTTTCTTTTTATACTAATGATAACTAAAATAAATTACAAGTTTGAGCTCAAGAATTGAGGTCAGGCGGGGAGCTCAACTTAGCAAGCTTGATCTCAGAGGTCTTGACCTTGAGCTCCCTCGAGCTACACTGCGAAGGAAATTGGTAGGAGCCACCGAAAGTCCCTTCAACAACAATAAATGTCAGTCTAGGTGTAAGATCCTTAACCGTCCAAACCTTCTCTTGAAATTAAGTGAGATGTTACGTAGAGAAGGCGGGTATCTCGCATCGGACCCTATAGAATTAGGAATTAAACTATAAATACTGTACAATGTCTTCATCACTGGGCAAGTCATTTAAATTGTATCAAGAATGTTGTGTAACCATTTGAAAATCATTGATATAGATCACAAAGCAAGAGAATTCATTGACGAGTAGATTAGCTAAACTCTCGAATTGATGAACCACTATAACTTTTCGGTGTGAATCATCTCTTATTCCCGAATCATTGCACTATTCTCACAAGCCTAATGGCTCAAATTGAACCTTACTTTTACATAAATATTCTGCTCATCCACATTTTAGACCACCATCATATACTATATCTAAACGGGTTGAGCATGCCATTTTTGGATAAAAAATTATTATGTTGTGTTCATATCGTTAACGGGTCATTGTTGAGTTAGTATCGACACGATTAAATAAATAAGTTGATCGTGTTAATTTCAAGTTTGATGGGTTAAATTCAAATATGACCCGTTTATATTTTGTGTTTGTGTGTCGGGTCATTTTTCAAGCTCAGGTCGAATTATAATTGAGTTCGTATCATTAAATTAAATTCGTGTTGGGTTCAAATAATGTTGCCGTCTTAAGTCAAAAAATTGCAACCCTACATGGGTTTGAACTCACTATTCATTACATGTTGGGATTCATTTATTTTATAAATTTAAGACCTCAGGTCTTGAACCAAACACAAGTTTAGAAGCTTGTTTGGATTATTTTTTAAAAACCCTCCCAAAGGTCCCAAACCCATATACCAAGTAGGCCCAATATGTACGGGCCCAAGGGTTGACATGCAGGTAGCTGGATATATATGTAAAAAGATCGGGGCCTAGCCAGATACATAATTAATTTTAGGGTTTTTTTGGAAGCCGGTACACTTAATTAGACTTATTTGACAAAAAATATATAGAATAAAATATTTTGAAAAAAAGTACATAGCTAAATTACAAAGACATAAATGCCTATTTTAAGATCAATTAATTCAAAATCTCTTATATTTAATGCACCTTGATTCATATTTGTTTATTAATACATATAAATACGTATTTAATGTACCTTAATTCATGTGTATTTTTTAATATATATACTTGTTGTTAAATCTCTTATCTAAATTTTAAATTATCTCTAATACACCTTGATTTATGTATATTTTTTTTTGAAAAGTGATTTTGTTTTCAAATTATATTGAATGCACCTTAATTCAAGCGGTTTTTTTTTTTTTGGAAAATTGGTTTATTTTTAAATTAATTTAATATCCAAATAATGTAATAGTGTAATAATAACAGTGTAACAATAACAATATAACAAATACAGTGTAACAAAAATAGTATTCAATAATTTTGTGTATGTGGTAACAAATTCAAAACAGAGATGTACTATTTTGAATGAAATTATATAAAACTATATGTTTGACAAAATGTAATAGTACAATATTTTGTGTAAATAACTTGTTACACTGTTATTGTTATATTGTTACACTGTTAGTGTTATACTATTATACTTTTTTACAATTAAATTAATTGGATGTACCTCCTTCCAATTTTTCCTTAATTTTATACCGATCTATGGGTCCTACATTAGCTTTTCGAGAATTTGAAGGACCGAAGAAAATCAATCCAATCCAGTCCATTCCCACGATCCAAATTTGCCCTTGTAGTAGTGTATAGTTTCAGACCAGGGCACAGTGTGGTACAGACAGGACCTTATCCGGAGCGATGCATCAAATTTTCCTCATTCTGTAAGCGAAAAAATTAGGACCTTTGCCCTCTATTTTCTTTATTTTATTTTTTTTGAACCGTCTTAATCCTTCAATTCACAAATCTACGACTTGCAGGTAATATCTAATTACTGGCCGTGCTATCAAAATTGGATCGGGCATCATACCTGCAAGAACCGGATCAATAATGTATTGGGTCAATTGGTTGGATTGCTTGTATAATAAAAAGTAAAAAAAATTGTAAGACATAATAATTAGACTAAAAAAATATGATATTGTATATACAATGAGTGAAATAAAGACCAAAAAATGAAACATGTTTTGTAATTTTTGTTTGCTAGTTTTGCATACAAGCTTGTTCTGACAGGCGGCAGCCAAGGCCGGCCCCCACGGCCCAATACATAGGGCCCCAAAATTTAGAAAGTTTACAATTTAGTCCAAGTGAATTTTAACCCATTAAAATTAGCCTCTTATAAGAAAGCCCCACATGAAAGCCTAAACCAACAAAAAAACTCTACACAGATTTTGGGACAAAAAATTTAAGACATAACGAGATGTGAGTATATTTTTTAAAATTTATTTGGCTTTAAGTACCACTTCTAAACTTATCTTCCTCTAAGTCTTTTTTTTTTTATCAAATAGTTGTCAATAAGTACACATTTTAAAACATTTTCAAATTCTTTCTAAAATATATTTCATAATTACTCTTACCATAAATAGTGCATACCTAATTGACAAGTTTTATATTTTCAATATTTAAATATTAGAATGTGAGACTTTCAAGATTTTTTTTTATATTTGCGTATTATTTGAATTTTAAAATTATATATTTATATGCGCACACGCGCGCGCGCACACACACACACGCACACATAGTAATATCAAACAGTAACACGTTCAACAAAAAAATAGTAACATCAAATAGTAACACGTTGAACAAAAAAAAAACATCAAATAATAGTTTAGTTGTCACTCTTCATTAACACTGCTTGGACATTATCAAGTGGGCATTATATGATGCCATTGATTGAACCCCCATTGTCATTATCTCGTGTTTCTTTTTGATGACATTATTTGTATGACAATTTTTCTAGTCCCTTTTTAGGTGTAACTTTTTGAGTGGACAAATATATATTGTCATCATTTATGGTCAATTTATTGTTATTACTCTTTACTGACACTACTTGGGCACTATCAAGAAGCCATTATATGATGTCATTGATTGGACTCCCATTGTTATTATCTTGTGTCTCTCTTTAGTGACACTGTCTGCATGACAATTTTTTGAGTTTATTTTTAAGTGCAACTCATTGAGTAGACAAATATATATTGTCATCATTTATGGTCAATCTATTATTGTTATTTTTTACTAACATTACTTGGACATTATCAAAGGGGCATTACATAATGTCATTGATTGGACCCCTCATTGTCATTATCTTGTGTCTTTCTTTAATGATACTGTTTGCATGACAATTTTTCGAGTTCCTCTTTAAGTATAATTATTAGAGTGGACAAATATATTTGTTACTATATGTATGAAATTTTAAATTTCAAATGATACACAAATATAAAAAAGAATCTTGAAATTCTTACATTCTAATTTTAAAAATCTCACATTTAATTAGGTATGCACTATATATGGTAAGGGGGTAAAAGGACATTGATGACTTTTTTTAAGTAGATGTACTTCTATCCCAATAATTTTAAAAAATGTACTTCTATCCTATTAAGTTTTTAACGAGGTATCGGCCTCCCTAAACCCCAAAATTCAATCTATTAATCTTATACAATAATTTTACAAGAAAAAAAAGAAAAAAGAAAATAAGATTTACTAATAGTAAGATTTACTATCAATTTAATGACAAAAAATGATAAGATTGTCAAATAAAGTAACTAAATAAAGTCCATGTAATATTATCATAATCATAAAAAACTTAATAAAAAATATATTTGAAAAATCTATATAATAAAGTATAATATAATTCAAATTTTAAAAATAAAAAAAATGACTTTAATTTTTTGCGATCGAGATCATTTTTAAATTTATCTATGTCAAACTATTCTTTAATTTTTGTTTTCCTGCCCAAAACATTTCATATCTGGTCCCACCCTTGTGCAATTCACACCTCTTCTACCTTCTCTCTCTCTCTCATCCATCTTTGCCCTAACATCCGGGTAAATCACATTTTCCTCTCCCCCTTACTCCATTCACAGATCTCTCCCTCCCACTGTTCACTCTCTCTCTTCCCATTGGCTCCCTTCTTCTCTTCTCCCGCCAGTCACCCACCACCGACAATAGCCAGCACAGATCCAGCGACCAGTCAGGTCTCTCTTGCCCCTTCTTTTCTCCTTTCCTTCCTCCTCTCTCTCTCTCTCTGTCTTTTTCCATTGCCTCTACCATGCCACACATCTGCCCACTGCCTTTGCCAAGCAAAACAACACCAGTAGCGACCTTCGTTGCCAACGACCCTCAGGTGTCTCTCTCTTTCATCCTCTATGACTTTCCTTCCTCTTTTCTCTTTTTCAGTAGTTGACACCTCCAACAACTATTCATAGCCCTAAACCCATCTCCACCACCACGTGTTCGATAAAATTTCTCGAAGTTTCCTCTGTCCTCTCTCACAAAGCGCACACACAATAAGTGATTGCCTTTTTTTATTTTGAGCAATTCTATATGAACTTAAAAAGTAGACTTAAAAACTAGACTTGATAATCTCAACCATCGATTTTACTGTGGATTATAGTATTTATTTCATCTAGCATTACACTTTCATTTTTTGTATTGTGTTTCTTTAATTGGAATTAGGTGTTGATTTAATTGGATTTAGTTTTACCACCACAATTACCACACACAGAGTCCCACAAAAATATGCACACACCCCCACAATTGCACACTTCACAGTCTCACACATATTCATTTTTCTATTTTGGAGGTTTGTGGGGATTTGGGGTCCAGGTTTTGTGACTGTTAATTTGATATTGAAATGTCAAATGTTTTGGAACCAACAATGTCTCGATATATACGTGTCAAGGTTTATTGATTTGGTACTTGCATTGTATGTGTTTGGATTTGGTAATAAGTTTTGCATCCATGAGTTATGCTTACCTTTTAGAACCTTGAGAATGGCTGATAGATAATTTGATTCTTCATTGAAGTCGTTTGCTTGATAAATGAAAAAATTTCCTGTCTTTCCCCGTTCTTGGTTATTTAAGCATATATTTCGGGGATACCATTCCGCAAATAGAAATTTTGTACTTTGAATGAATTTGAATTATGATGATATTTTTGTTTCTAATATGATTTATGCTTGTGGGTTGTGTTTTAATTTGAATTTTTGTTTATAATTTGTTAGTTTGTGTAATTAGTCTCAGTTAATGAGAGAAGGGTATTTTCCAATCTTTTTCCAAATCCATAAGACCTAAACAACGGGTATTCTAGAATGGCTACATCAATGGATATTATGGATTTAAATTTGCTCATAAATTTAATTGGTATGTCTATCTTGATGAGCTACTATCAAGCAATGCTGAATGTCAATAAAACAACTATTTTTTTGGCTTTAAAAGGGGAAGCTGTTGATTTCAAACGAGACTATCTAAAAAGTTGTTTCTAGGAAAATCTACTCAAGTTAGGAAATCGGGATTAAGTTTGTTACTTGGCTTATTTTTATTTTATCAAGATTTCTTCATTATAGTTTTAATTTAGTTTAAACCATAAGGCAAGGATTTCTTCCTTGAGAATGGGGTTTCCTATAACCCAAGTTTTATTTGTGATGATTTAATTTTTTGTGTGGTTAGCTTAGTAATATTTGACTGGATCTTTACTTTGTATTTAGTGTAATAACTTTTATGTCAACATCATATAGATGTGTCAGTCCATGGTGTTATTGCCCAAGCATTGTATGAATTGTTTTTGTGTCCCAGAGTACCTATAGACACAAACAATTACTAATCTAATATGAATTGGAAAAGAGCAATATTTTTTTTTTTTAATTTTTCATTGATTTGTTGTTATTGACGAGCAAATTAAATGGTTGTCACCCTAGATTGAGTTGTAATTTTTATTGTTAATAATTTCTTTTTAAATCTATGTTAATATGATTTTCAATTTGTTTCCATTGTTAATGTGGTCTTTGTTTCGAAAAAATTATTTGAACTTATTTGTAAAAATTTAATTTGTAATTTTTTATGTTACATAGTGCTTTCAGGTACGGGTAATAATTAGTAATTTTGTAAGAGTATCAATGACGAGACAACATAATCTGGTAAATAATCTTTGAATTTGAAAATTTGAAATTTTTTATTTAATTTAAAAATTAAGTTAATTAGTTATACTATCAATTAAAAAAGATACATTAGAAAAATTTTAATATGAATACTAAATAATTAATATGCATCTGGAAAAAAAATTAAATATAAAAAAATTTGCAGTATTATTAATTTTTTTTTAAAATTGTCTTAATTGAATATATCGCTTTAGGTCTTAAAACATATTGAGCCACTGCTGGTGGCAACAAGCTGAGAGAGAGAGAGAGATCAGTCACCAGACCTGAGAATGAGATCGTGGGATGAAATCGAGCGATGAATAGCTGGAGGCTGGAAGCTAGAGAGGAAAAGAGATATGACTGGACTCTAGAAGGATCAATGATCGAGCTGTTGTTCATCGCCTAAGCAGCTTGTTTATTGCGAAGACTCACTGACGTGCAAACTGTCTGGTTCATTGGTTTTTTTCTAAAATTGGCCGGTTTAGCCATTTTCGCATGAGTTGATTGCATATACGGACTAACTTAAGAATCGGACTAATAGAGGTCTTGATTCTAGGTTCAATCGATTCAACTGGCCGGTCCAATCGAATTCTAAAAATATTATTATAAATTAATTATGGATTTCATCAAACATTGAAATTATAATAATGAAGTTTGTTATATGCTTTTACTATACGAACTTGTATCAACGGAATTGCGAATATTGTTTGTTGTGAAAAAGTTTAGTTATCCATTGTTAAATTGGAAATTTGGAAGCCGGTCCGCTTATATGGCCTTGTTTGAACTTAAGTCTGTCAAAGAAACTTATTTGTTATAAAGTCTATTTTTTGTCAATTTTACCATATTATCTCGTTCTTTTAGCAGTGAAATAAAATTAAAAATTAAAAACTCTTAAGTCTTAGGAGTTTGACTAACATTAAAATCTTTTCTCTCTCATATCTATCTATATCCATATGTAGGTTAAGAGTTTGACTAATATTAAAATTTGCTCTCTCTCATATCCATCTATATCCATATATAGGTTAGATATATATATATAGTAACATTAAAATAAAAAATAGTAACATTCAAATACAAAACAAAAAAATATATCATTTGGACACAAAAAATAATACATTTAAACACAAAAAAATAATAACATTTAAACATAAAAAAAGGTAAAATATCAGATATTAATATTTAAAAAAAATAATAATAGTATCATGTTCAACAAAAATATTAATTTGTTCAACAAAATAGTAACATTCTTAACAAAAACTGTAACATACTTAACAATAATTATTTCTCTCAAATTCAAACGCAAAAAATAGTACCATTCAAATACAAAAAATAGTAATATTCAAAAACAAAAAAAAATAGTAACATTGAATATTATTATTTAAAAAATAATAATAGTAACATGCTCAACAAAAACAGTAACATGCTCAAAATAATAGTAACATGAACAGTAATATAATAAAAAAAATAATAACATGAAACATTCAATTTAACAAATTAACCCCCACGAAAAATACCACAAATTACAAAAAAACAAAAATTAACAAGGACCAGAGATTCTCATCCGTTACCCACAAAATTGACATAATTCATAGAAAATTAAAAGATGGACATTGATGAAATAACGCCACTAGTTGGCCGGAGAGAGAGAGATAGAGCATTGAATTTGAATTTGAATTTTAAATTTATGATTGAGATTTTATTGGCATATTTTAATTGACATTGAATTAAGGGATACCTATATCCAAAATAGAAAATTAATTTAACCTCCTTTCAAGGAAAGGTATTTTTGAGATATATAAAAAAAAAAGTGGACTTAAATCATTACATATAATTATAAACATGGACTTAGCCTCTTATAAGTTTCCATACAGGATTTATCTTCAAACAAGTATATCTAGGGGGACTCACTTCCAATTTTCACTTGTTAAATTTAGTGGGTTCTAAGGGCTATCTTATTTGAATCAACTTACTTCTAATAGAATTTAATAAATTTAATGATGCACAATTGAACATAACTAAACTTGAAGAAATTTATGAGTAACAAATTATGGACAACAACAATGGATGTTAATCCTCTTAATTTAAAAATGAACCAACTACAAATTACCTCCATTACATCATCCCTCCAAATTTAGAAACCTATGCACAAAGTATTGTACTTTATACTACACCTTTAAACTTTGTAAGTTGTCACGAGGGATTAGGGCATGTTTAGTTCAAGTATAAATAAAGAATGCGATTGGGTAATTAGTTTCCATCCAATTCATAAAATGATGTTAACAAGAGTATTATTTAATATTATCCTTGTATAACAAGTTTGAATCAATGTTAGGATAATATATAAATCTTTAATTATAATACCAAATTTATGTTTGAATTAAGTAAAAGATTACGGTATTAAATTAAAAATAACAAAATAAATATTGGGTGTAAGAATTTACATAATGTGTAACTTTTAATTGAAGGTGTAACTCTAAGTTCGCATGGATAATAAAGTCATTGCATTTTTAATACTTGTTAAAAATAATACCACCTACTACATAGTATTCATTACTACCTAATATTAGGTATTAAAAGGCACTGGTGAATCGGGTCGGGTTTAATTGAAATTAATACCGGGTCGTTATAACATCATCCAAACTTTATATTATATTATTATAAGAATAAATTAATCCAATCCACCCCCTTAATACCTAAACCAAACATACAATAAGTGTTGGTTTTACGGAAGGTAAAATATATTCATAAAGAAAGAAGGAGAAATACGAGATCAAAAAACAGAGGGTGATGCTCACATGACAATGCATCCACCCATTACAAAAGTAGAACCAAAAGATTTACAACAAAACCAAAAGTCTAGAATTCTAAAGAAAGTGCTAGCCTTGTGTTGGTACTTTCAGCAGAATCTAGACTCAATAGGAGATAAAGAAAGCAAAAAGGCTTCCATCAACATGAGACTGCACATTCAAAAACAGAGGAATAAACATACTGGCATTGCCTACGGCCAAATGGAAAGCACAATACCAACTTACTTTTCTGCTCATTCACCATCCTCCAGCTTCATTGAGGAGTGGGAGAACTAATGGATGACGTAGCCAGTAGTTCCTTTCTTGCTCATAGGTTGAACTCCTCAAAACAGAGCAAGCATGTATCATTCAAGGAGCCATGAAAAAAAGAAAGCACTTCCAGAAGTATCTAGGATAAAGGCCTTGATGTTCCCATTGGTGAGTCTCATCACTGAGGTCACATCTTCAGACATGCCAAGCAAAGGAACAAGCTGATCTTTCAAACATAAAAACACAGACAAATAAACTTCCCCAAGAGTGCACCTAGCTCTTGAATCAGCATCCTAGTTTGACCAGCCTCATCCTCATTCACAGGACATCCCTTGTACATTAACATTGGAACTTAAGCCACTACTAGATGCTGCCAAGCTTGGAGGAGTGACAAGTGTTGGGGGGAACTCTTGAATTTGATTGTGACTAATCTATCTTTGATGATTTGCAAGACACACTTCACAAGACTTCTACAATCCCTAAACTGGTTTGCATGGAGCCTTCTATTCCTTTCCTTCCATATTATATACACAGTAGTTGCCAAGCACAACTTCTTTAACATCTTGCCAAGTGATTTACCTTTCCAACTTTGACTTGCATAAGCTATGAAATTTTGCTAAGAGCTCGGTAGGCCTTGTTCACCACACAATTGCATCATAAAAAGCCAAATATCTTGTGAGAACTGACATCCAAAAAAGAGGTGAGAATGAGATTCCATGTCATGCCTGCATAGGATACATGTCACATCAACATCCGACGCAAATTTTTGCATTCTATCTTTAGTGCTTAGCCTTTCCTTTATTGCTAACCAAAGAATGAAGCTCATCCTGGGTATGCATTGTCCAAACCACAGCAGATGGTGCCAAGATACCTCTTGCCCAGGGGACCTAAGGTGATTCCAAGCAGAATAAGAAGAAAATTACCCATTTGTTGCTAAAGTCCACTTCACCTGGTCTTCCTTATTTGACAGAGGAATATATGTAGGCATATGATTTGAAATCTTCAAGACATCATGTGTACTTGTGAAAGGCCATGACCACCTATTGTTGCCAACGATTGCAGCCACTTTAGCATCCTTAGGTGACCCTGCATTATCTATAACATTATCACTCCATCTAAGTAGAAGAGGACCATGAGGGTGCCAATTATCCAACCAAAGGCTAGTACCCTCTCCATTACCAATAACATGTTGAATGAGAGGCTAGCCATTGGTCTCAGTTTCAAGAGATTCAGCCAATTCCAAGAGCAAGAGTGAGGTGGCTTAACTTCCCAGATGTTTTTTCCTCTTAAATGGTAAGAATGGATCCATTTCACCCAGAGACTTTCTTTGTCAGTAAATAAAATCCACAAATACCTCATCATCATTGCAAGATTCATCTCCTTAAGTCTTCTAATCCCCAATACCCTTTCTTTCTTAGGTCTGCATATGTCCACCCAGGCCACTTTGGCTCCAGTATGCTTGAGCTCAATCCCCTTCTAGAGGAATGATCTAAGCATACTTTCTAATTTATTGAGAACTTGTTGGGGAATAAAAATATGGGCTGACCAGAAATTTTGGGTGCTATTGAGCATAGAGGTAATCAAATGAAGCCTTCCAGCAAAAGATAGAAACCTGTTGGTCCAACTTTTCACCCCAGACTCCATTCTTTCCATCAGAGCATCACAATATTGTCTCTTGAATCTAGTGGACACCAAGGGGATCCCCAAATATCTCATAGGTAGAGCACAAATTTGGAATCCAAGAATATTAGTAATATGATATTTTGCCTCATCAGACATCCCAGACATGAATACATTGCTTTTCAAGGGGTTAGCTCTAAGCCAAGAGAGGACTTGAAACTGGTCAATCGCAACTTTCAAAACTCTTATAGACTGAGCATCTCCATGACTCAAAAGTAAGACATCATCAGAAAAAAGTAGGTGAGTAAGAGTCATCTTCCTACATCTCCAATGAAACCTAAAAGAGGGATTAGAGGTAATTTGTTGCAATATGATAGAACTAAAAACTTCCATTGCCAAAACGAATAGGTAAGGTGAAAGGGGGTCACCCTGCCTAAGTCTCCTAGAGCTTGAAAAGAATCTTGCCATCTCCCCATTTATATTGACAGAGAACCGACGAGAAGTAATACATTCCCTAATCCAATTTCTCACAGTTTCTAGAAAATGGAAAGCTTCAAGGATATCCAAAATAAAATGCCAATCTAATGTGTCATAAGCTTTCATAATATCCAATTTAATAGCACATCAGGGAGGACCACTATTTATGTGGTAGTCTCTTAGGAGTTCCTAAGTGAGCATAATATTCTCCCCAATTTTCCTTCCTTGAACAAAGACAGTTTGATTAAGGCTTACAATACCTTGGAGCAAAACCTTCACTCTGTTTGCCAGAATCTTATAAATGACCTTATACAACAAGCTACAACATGAGATGGGTTTGAAATTCCCCATTGAGTTTGGATTTGGACTTTTCGAGGCAAGGGCAATCACAGTAGAGTTGAGCTCTTTAAGTAATTTCTCAGATCTAAAAAATTCTTTCACTGCAGCTATCATGTCCCTACCAATTATTGGCCATGCCTTTTTAAAGAATTCTGCAGTAAATCCATTAGGACTAGGAGCCTTCATATAATTAAAGGAGAATAACACCTCTTTGATTTCCTCATCTTCAATATCTCTGATCATATGATTTGCTTGCTGCTCAGTGACCTTCTTAAGTGATAGAGATCTTAATAATGCTCTTCTTTCTAATGGAGGAGTAAGGTTGCTGGTGGTACCTAAAAGTCTCTGGAAATAGTCAATAGCTTTACCCTTAATTGCTTCCTCTCCATCCACCACTCTACCATCAGCAAAATCAAGTTTTAAAATCTTCTTCTTGTTCCTTCTGCAGTTCATAGTTTTAAAGAAAAAAGCGGTATTTTTATCTCCTTCACTCAACCATAATATTCTGGATTTCTGTTTATATAGGATTTCCTAATTCCTTGCAGCCTAGTATTCATTGAGTAATAGTTTCTCCTCCTGTTTGAGTGCTGAATCTGAAGGGTTAAGGTCAAGTCTCCTTTGGCAGTTATCAAGCAAATCTTTCTTTTCTCTAACTAAGGTAGATAACTCACCTATGGAGAAGTGAAGATTTCTAGATTCAACAACGGGGATGTATTTATAATCTCACCTTCAAAATTTCATTAATGACTTCTTATGGGCTCTGATGACACCTAGTGAAACTTGACAATTTTAATTGTAGATAAGAAAATCCGTCATTTATATAATAAAATAGCTTACAATTTAATCTCAAAAAATAAACAAAATGACTTTTGCTAGTGGCGGTTGAGATCGTTTTAAATTCTATTTTAAAGACTAATATTAAAAATAGGTCACCAAGGGTGTGTTTAGAGTGACTTTTTAAAAATATTTTTAAAAATTATATCTCATAAATACTTAAAAAAAATAGTGTTTGAAACCGTTCCATCACTACCTCTACCACCACCACCCCCACCACCACCCTCGCCCTCGCCCTCGCCGCGGCCACCACCTCCACCATCGCGCGGCCACCACCCCCATTATCGTCGTAGCCATCACCCCCCCACCACCGTCACCACTCCACCAGCACCGTTGTCACCACCACCACCACCACCGTTGCCGTCACCACCAATATCATAGCCGTTGCTACCACCACCGTTGCTGCCGCCACCACGGTCATTGCCATCCATCAGAACTATCACCGCCTCCTACCACCACCGCTGCCGCCCACCCTTTTTCACCTCCACTACAAACTAATGCTTAAATTCATTTATCTCTTTTCTATATTTGTGATTTGATTTTAGATATAAATATAAATATGTTTATTATTTTATATTTTTTATTACTCTGTGCCTTTAGGCACAAACAATAACTAGTATTATAATAATAGCATAGAGGTGGAAATTAGACATCATAGCTAGCCAAAACATTTCAAGGTGGAAAAAAAAAAAGTTTATCGACAAAACACCCTATTTGTTGCTAAAAATATCTTGATTTTCCTAAAGCCAAAATGTTAGTGTATGTGAGAGCATGTGGTCACTATAAGAATCCGAATCTCATCACAAAATTAAAAAAAAAAGCTATAAAAAAACCGAGATTCACTTATTATTCGAAGACTTGACAGAGCTTATAATTATCTGAACTTTTAGAATAAAAAAAACAAGAATAATGACTCCAGGTAGTAGAGAGTTTTGAGGAGGAGTGGGAGTTGATTTTCAAGCAGTTGAATGAAATTAGTTGCAGTATTTATTAAGAAAAAAGAGTGGCCAAAGACACTCTTTTATAGAGAGACACCACGTGAAGTGAACACACATTCCATACAAAAGGCACCTTTTCTTACAAAGACAACCATTCAAAGGAAAATGTGCAAATATACCTATTAAATTTCACCTGCACCTATTCCCCCCCCACCCCCCCAAAAAAAAAAAAAAAAAAGAAAAAAATACCCAATATACATGTGGTAGCATTTAAAACAGCTGCATAGCTTGCTATTAGGGCGGGATGATCAGCGACAAATAGTATTAGAGCGGCCCCTTAATTAGGATACTAGGGTTGAGGCAGGACTGGGTCAAGTGGCCACCCCTCAGGGGTGTAGTCAAATGTGACAAGGCATCCATATATTAAACCGCCTCCCCCGAGTTTGCCCAACCCCATGTATACGTTTTAATACTCTGGTCCACTTATGAAGTGGAATATGAATCTTGAGTTTAAAAATCCTAATTAAAAATGAAATTAAGTGATTTATCAGAATATTTTAGTTAACCCCACCATTCCAACTTCTTCAAACAAATAGCCCCTTGGAGATTTGATTTGAAGACCAAATCAATTGCAGTTGTTGAATTGAATATGCAGTTCATCAAATAATAAAACTTACAATTAATTCAATAATTACATTAAATTAAGTATCTAAATAAATCCATCTAGAATTGCTTTCTTTTTTCTCTAAGTCGTCAACCACTCCAATAGCACTTTTATAAATAAAACCAACTGAACATCACTCTCTTCACTAATTTGCAGGTTACAATTAGTCTACAAGAAGATTTCTAATTTATCATTTCCGCTTAGGACCAAGGTGATGTATAGGCTTTCTTATTTGTATTCGCAAATGAGGTAGCTGACTTTTACTTAATTGCTACATCATACAACATGAGTCCCACTCTCTCTCTCAAAGTATTTAACTGTGGTACCCAATAATTTACAGTGCTATATAATACAACTTTTTTTTAGTAATATATATATTTTTTAGGTTTATGGTACAAAAAATATATATGATGCATCATAACATCTTAAAATCGATCCTAGAATTTTAACTTTTGAAATCAAGTTACACTTTTTGAAGTGCCGGTTACAACCTTTTGGAATTTTTTAATCGTACTTCTTTCCCATGTAGTGTTGGGAAAATAGGCTTTCCCACAAGTGTAAATCAATGGAAGCAATATAAATAAAATAACAGAAAATAAATAAGCACACAAGATTTACGTGGTTCCTCAAATAACTTGAGGTACATCCACGACGACCGGTAGGTCAGTTTCTTCCACTATCACCAAATCAGATTACAAAGTGGCCAAAAGGCATAAGCCTTACAAACACACCAAGGTGTAAATCACAAGAGGAAAATACCTCACAAAATAAGTGAACCAAATCTCCAAGAACAAACCGCAAGAAACCCAATATCAAGTGAAGAAATGTTACCCACTTGAAGAACAAATTTGCAGATTTTTCTGGCACCAAAAAGGAGAAGAAGAAGACTGAATTTTTATGAACCAAAGACTGCCGAAAATATGTCTTCTTGCCAAAACCAACAGAGAAAAGATGAACCAAATAAAAGGACAAAACTTATAGTCTTTGGTGGCTGTCCAATTCCTTTTTAACTAGAAGACTCCAAACCAAGTCTTGGATAAGAGTCCTACACGGGTAGGCCACCAAAAAATTAGCAAATTGATGAGTCCCACAAAGGAGGGAAACCCAACAATTCTCCCCCTCCCGACTTATGTGGAGGATTCGACCATTCCCGCCAAAAGTCGACACTTCTCATGCTTGTCCTTAGTCAATGCCTTAGTTAACATATCCGAAGTGTTATCATCAGTGTGAATTTTTTCAAGTTGTAACAACTTATCATTCAAGACATCACGAATCCAATGATATCTAACATCAATATGTTTCGATCTCGAATGAAATGAAGAATTCTTGCTCAAGTGGATTGCACTCTGACTATCACAATGAAGGACATACCTTTCTTGTTTCAAACCCAACTCTTGTAAGAATTCCTTCAACCACAATAATTCTTTGCAAGCTTCAGTGATGGCGATGAACTCAGCTTCTGTGGTGGAGAGAGCAACGCATTTCTGTAATCTTGATTGCCATGCCACTGCTCCCCCTGCAAAAGTAATCAAATAACCAGAAGTAGATTTTCGACTATCAACATCACCAGCCATATCAGAATCTGTGAACCCATCAAGAATAGGCTCGCCTTTACCAAAACACAAACTCATCTTTGAAGTGCCCTGAAGATACCTCATAATCCATTTCACTGCTGCCCAGTGTTCTTTCCCTGGATTAGACAAAAATCGACTGACAACCCCAACTGCGTGAGCAATATCCGGTCGAGTACAAACCATGGCGTACATCAAAGAACCAACTGCTGAAGCATAGGAATTTTCTGCATCTCATTTCTCTTTTCATCACTTGTAGGACACTGACTTGAGCTTAGTTTGAAGTGGCCTGCAAGTGGACAATTAACAGGCTTTGCTTTGTCCATATTGAACCTCTCAAGAACCTTTTAATATAATTCTCTTGAGATAACCAAATCAGCCCATGTGATCTGTCACGAACAATTCTCATCCCAAGAATTTGCTTTGCTGGACCCAAATCCTTCATGGCAAAGGACTTACTCAACTCTGACTTCAACTTGCTAATCTTACTCGTGTCTTGGCCCACAATAAGCATATCATCAACGTAAAGCAAGAGAATAATAAAATTACCATCTTTATATTTCTTCACAAACACACAATGGTCTGAAGTGGTTCTTGAATACCCATTCTCACTCATGAAAGCATCAAATTTTCTGTACCACTGCCTCGGTGCTTGCTTCAATCCATACAAACTCTTCTTCAATTTGCAAACTAACTGATCATTACCCTTATCTTTGAAGCCCTCAGGTTGCTCCATATAAATTTCCTCTTCTAAGTCACCATGCAAAAATGCGGTCTTCACATCAAGCTGCTCAACTTCTAAATTCATACTCGCAGCTATACCAAGCACAGTTCGAATGGAGGACATCTTCACAACTGGTGAGAAGATCTCATCAAAATCAACTCCCTTTCTCTGATCAAAACCTTTCACGACAAGTCGTGCCTTGAATCTCGGTTGAGAACTGTTCCCATCATTCTTTCGTCTGAAGACCCATTTATTTTTCAAAATTTTCTTCCCTTTAGGCGGCTTCACCAAATCATAGGTGTGATTCTCATGCAAAGACTTCATTTCCTCTTTCATTGCCTTGAACCATTCAGTTTTGTTCTCATGCTTCAAGACTTCTTGATAAGTCCCTGGCTCCCCCTGATCTGATATCATCACATACTCATTTGAAGAATATTTTCTGGATGACTGTTTTTCTCTAGTAGATCTCTTTAACGGTGTCTGTGGTAGTGGCTCTTGGGTGGTTGCTCCCCCTCAATCTCTGGCTCAACATCATCTTCTGCTGCATCATCATGAGGTGTTTGCACTTCCTCATCAATATCATGAACAACAGAGGGATTGAGAGGATCTAAATCAACAAGATCATCAGTACTAGACTCAGCTGACTCAAGCTTGTCGATGTCTTCAATAGTCTGATCTTCCAAGAAAACAACATCTCGGCTTCTGACAACTTTCTTGTCAACTGTATCATACAACCTGTATCCAAATTCTTCATGCCCATAGCCAAGAAATATGCATTGCTTTGCTTTTGGATCAAGCTTGGACCTTTCATCTTTTGGAATATGAACAAAAGCTCTGCAGCCGAATACCCTCAAGTGATCATAGGAGACTTCCTTCCCTGTCCAAACTTTCTCTGGCACATCACCATTCAACGGAACTGAAGGAGACAAATTGATAAGATCAACTGCGGTCCTCATTGCCTCACCCCAAAAGGATCTTGGCAATTTAGAATGTGAGAGCAAACATCTAACTCTCTCAAGAATGGTGCGATTCATTCTCTCTGCAACCCCGTTCTGTTGAGGTGTCTTTTTAACTGTCTTTTCATGCCTGATACCATGATTTGTGCAATACTGATCAAATGGTCCAATATATTCACCACCATTATCCGAGCGAACACATTTCAACTGTCTACCTGTTTCTCTTTCAACCTTGGCCTGAAAAATCTTAAACACATCTAGAACTTGATCTTTAGTTTTCAGTGTATAAGCCCAAACTTTTCTAGAGTGATCATCAATAAAAGTGACAAAGTATAGAGCACCACCAAGTGTCCTAACTTTCAAAGGACCACATACATCAGAATGTACCAAATCTAAAACATGAGATTTTCTAGATGCAATGTTTCTACGGAATGATATTCTGTTTTGTTTACCATGGAAACAATGAACACAAGTTTTCAAAGGCGTACCTTTTATCCCCACTAGAAGCTCTTTCTTGGACAAAACTTGCAATCCTTTTTCACTCATATGTCCAAGCCTTCTATGCCATAAATCAGTGGATGAGTCATTCTCTAAGGTATTCACAACACCCTTGCATATTTTTGTTTGCATAGTGTAAAGAGAACAAGTCTTCTTTCCTTTTGCTACCACTAGAGAACCTTTGGAGAGCTTCCATTTTCTATTACTGAAATTGTTGATGTAGCCTTCATCATCTAACTTTCCAGCAGAGATTAAATTGAGTCGAATATCTGGTACATGCCTCACATCTCTAAGCAGCAATTTGCATCCAATATTTGTTTCCAAGCAAATGTCACCCATGCCGACAATTTTTGACACATCTTCATTTCCCATACGGACATTCCCAAAATCACCTTGTGAGTAAGAAGTAAAGAAATTAGCCCGCGAAGTAACATGAAATGAAGCTCCAGAATCAATTACCCAATCTGTCTCTTGGCCAATCAAATTAACGCTAGCATCATCACGGATAATCATGAGTTCATCATCGGTAACTACAGCTGTATCAATTTGCTTTTTCTCTGAATTTTCTCTTTGTTCTGCTCCTTGAACTTGAGTTTTCTACATTCCCGCTTCATGTGCCCTTTCTTGTGACAATAATAGCATTCAACATCATTTTTTGACATCGAGCTTGAACGACCTCTAGATTTATCACGGTTGTGCGGAACCCTACTCTTACTCCTGCCTCTCCCCGGTTTTCCATTACAAGTGCCTCGGAGTAAGAAGAACCTGATGATTTTCTTCTTGTTTCTTCATTCAACAAACTGCTGGTAACTTGACTCATTGTTACCACTCCATCAGGTGCGGAGTTACTAACTGTGACCACCAAAGTTTCCCAGCTTTCGGGAAGTGAACTAAGAAGTAACAAAGCTTGCAACTCATCATCAAAAGTAATTTTCATGGCGGCCAACTGATTCACAATGCTCTTAATCTCATTCAAATGCTCTGCAATAGAAGTACCCTCCTTATATTTAGAGTTCACAAGCTTTCGAAATAAAAAAGCTTTATTCACTGCCGTCTTTCTATCATACAAACTCTCCAATTTGGTCCAAAGACCATGTGCAGATTTTTCTGTAGAGACATGATGAAAGACACTATCATCAATCCATTGCCGAATAAAACCGACAGCTTTCCGGTCTAGCTTTTTCCACTCGTCATCTTTCATCCCTTCCGGTTTGCCACTATCACCCTCTATGGGTCCATTCAAATCTTTACAAAATAAAAGATCTTCCATTTTAGTTTTCCAAGTCACCCAATTTGTGCCATTGAAACTAACCATACGTCCAACGTTGCCGTCCATAATTCACACACAGAAATATAACGAATCGGAACCGAATTAACCAATTGCTCTGATACCAGATGTTGGGAAAATAGGCTTTCCCACAAGTGTAAATCAATGGAAGCAATATAAATAAAATAACAGAAAATAAATAAGCACACAAGATTTACGTGGTTCCCTCAAATAACTTGAGGTACATCCACGACGACCGGTAGGTCAGTTTCTTCCACTATCACCAAATCAGATTACAAAGTGGCCAAAAGGCATAAGCCTTACAAACACACCAAGGTGTAAATCACAAGAGGAAAATACCTCACAAAATAAGTGAACCAAATCTCCAAGAACAAACCGCAAGAAACCCAAATATCAAGTGAAGAAATGTTACCCACTTGAAGAACAAATTTGCAGATTTTTCTGGCACCAAAAAGGAGAAGAAGAAGGCTGAATTTTTATTGAACCAAAAACTGCCGAAAATATGTCTTCTTGCCAAAACCAACAGAGAAAAGATAAACCAAATAAAAGGACAAAACTTATAGTCTTTGGTGGCTGTCAAATTCCTTTTTAACTAGAAGACTCCAAACCAAGTCTTGGATAAGAGTCCTACACGGGTAGGCCACCAAAAAATTAGCAAATTGATGAGTCCCACAAAGGAGGGAAACCCAACAGGTAGCTCATGAATTGGTCCTCTGCACTCCATACAGAAGCTCAAGCCAACCACTCTACAAGTTCCGGTCATTGTTAGAATTGAATAAGTGTTGCTTGATTAATTCAAACTAGTTCTTTCTTTATCAAGATACAATGGTAATTTTACTAAGTAAAAATGCTCAAATTCAACTCAACAAAACCTTGTTTTAATACTCTTGGGGTAGGCTATATCTTCTTTTTTTTTTTTTTTTTCCTATTATGCTCTATCAAGAGTCAAGTTTTCTATAAAACCCTAAGTTATCATATCTTTATTTATTATTTCATTTAAAGTTAATTTTGACCTAATCTAAAATTTCGCAAGTCATGTGTAGAATTTTCACGTCTGCTATTATGCCAAATTGATAAAATAGTTCCCTCGTGGATAAGATCTTCATACGCCACCCTGACTCATTCAGCTACGGGTTTTTACCATTGCATGCATCTAGAAGAAGATCACGTGAGGATAAAAGCCAAGGAAAAACAAGTGAGAATTGGGCGTAGTTGTCTGGGAACCCATCGTCATTGAAATTAAAAGAATAACTAACCGTTGAAAACTTGGTCATTCTTCTCTGATTATATAAAGATTTGTCTCATATCAGATTAAGAACCAGAAAAAAAATAAAAAATTAGACATCATTTATGCAATGTTGGGCATGTTTGGAGTTGATTTTTTTCGGTGAAAAATTATGATTTGAAAAGTTTCGCAAAAAAAATTAGAGTTAAAAAAATTCTCTAAAACAATTTTTGATATGTTCTTTAAAAATATGACAAAATTGGAAAAATCTATTTTAAGTGACTTTCTAGCTTTTTGTGTCAAAATAAAAAATAAGTAAAAAATATGAATTTCAAATTTTTTTTATATCACTAATAATATTTTATAATTATAATAAACTAAAGAGTTATGTAGGACCTGCAACAAAACTCCAAAACTCCAAAAAACCGAATGAAAAATTTATAAAATCAACTTCTTAAATCAAATTAAATAAGTCTTTTGGGTCCAAAAAATTGTTGCATAAGTTGGTAAAAAAGTCGAGGTACAAACAGACCTGACTTTATTTCTTAAAGACAAAGTTACTATTTATTGAAATCAAATTACACCTTTTAAATGTGTAATTACAACTGATCAGGGGGATCGATCATAATATTTCATGATCGATCACGGACCTGACTAATTTTTTAAATCAGCCTAAATAAGTCTTTTGGGTCAAAAAAGTTGTAACATAAGTTGGTAACAAAGTTGAGGTACAAACGGAACTCACTTTATTTCTTAAAGATAAAGTTACTATTTTTTGAAATCAAATTACACCTTTTAAACGTGCAGTTGCATCTGATCAAGGGGATCGATCATAATATTTCTTGATTGATCACAGACCTGACTTACTTCTTAAATCAACCTAAATAAGTCTTTTGGGTCCAAAAAATTGCAGCATAAGCTGATAAAAAAGTCGAAGTACAAACGGATCTGACTTATTTTATTTCAATTTTTTTTAAAACTAACTATTTTTAGCTAGATGTGTTTGTCATTAAAAACTAGGTTATTCGTATTTGACAATAATCTAACTTATCCATTAGATCTTTTTAAATTTCATGTCAGAGACTTAGGTAGTATTTGATAAAACTGAAGTCTGAAAGTTGAATGCTGAATTTGTGGACTGTTTAGTATTTACTGAAATTTAAGTACTGAATTTAACTAAACTGTTTGCTAACTGCACAGAGTTGACGTCTGAAAATAAATTAATATTCAATTTTATTATTCCACTCTTTAATTTGAAAATATTTATAAAATATGTCATAACATATATCATAATCACAATTATTATATTGTAGTCTACATTTAACAAATATTTAATAAAAATAAATAAATAAATAACATATGAATAATACAATAAGTGAACAATAATATTTGATAAAAAAAATGACTAATAAATAATATTAAAATAATACAATAAATAAGATTTCAATAACAATATGTGTGTGCGCCGTGTGTGTGTGTGTGTGCAGTCCATGTGTGTAACTATGTGTGTACGCAGTGCATATGTCTGGGTGTAATTGTGTGAGAGTAGTGCGTTTGTGTGTGTAATTATAATTATATATGTATATTTTTGTTATAACAGACAAGAGAAAGAAATATAAAGAAGAGATCGACAAGGAGAATATATAAGTTAAGCGTTTTGGAGAGAAGACTAATTAGAGTTTTAATAGAACTTTAAAATATTTCAGGGTATAATTGTCATATTGTAAATATTTTATTAAAGATGGTTTTGCTGAGTGTTTTCAGCTTTCAGAATTAAGTAAGGGATCTCCTACTTAATATTGTAACTTATTTTTAAGAAGTATTTAACATATTAAGAGAGTTTAAATTTTAGTTATCAAATGAACTTAATTAATAAGTGTTGAATACATTCGTTTTAAGTGCTGAATTTGAATTAACAAACACACCCTTAGTCAATACTATCTCACTCGTTTCTTATCGAGTCTATCCAGCGGGAGCATATCCTATATATCCAGGAGAATAATTCGTCTTGAAGTAGAAAAAAAGCATAGCGATGCATTGAAGACTTGGTAAGTCTTCTTTGGTTGTTATAAACAAAACGCACTAAGTGATGAAAAATTCAAAGCCACATGCCTAAGGAAATAACATTCATTGTAACGGTGATATCATGTCAGTATTGTCACGTGATATTACTAACTAATAATATACAGACAAATAAGAAAGTGAACCTCGCACAAGCCAATAACTACCCGTTCATATAAACAGATAATTACTCACTTTTTCATCATTATAAACTAATAACTATTCAAGCATAGTTTATTATTAATTGATGAAACCATATTATCAATGCTGATATGGTATCATCGTTGTATTGAATTATCTCATGTATATGCAAGGGCAATTAGTAATATAAATATGTAACCATGAAACTTTATTATTCAAAACCATCAACCAATATGTTGTTTTAGATTAAGGTTAGCTTTGAAATTCTTATCACAAATGTGAAATATGTACTGATTAATTATTTGATGGATATTAAACATATTTCATAACTGGATGCCAAACCTCATTTTCTTCTTTTATAATAGTGATACATATACATAATATTATGTAATAGTAAAAACGGTCTCAATATGAGTTTCAAAGTGAACTGTGGTCTAAAATAGAATGCCAATTAAGTTTATTCCATTTCCATGACACTGAAAATTAATCATTCCCATATACTTTTACTCATAACACATACTAAATCGATTTATGATCCAGATAAACAGAGAGCTACCCACATGTATCGAGTATTAATAGTTGCATGTATGTACGTATTGAGATAATGAAAAAGGAAAAATAGTCATATATATAATGATACGAAGAAAAAGCAAGACTAGATGAATGGCCACTTCCATGAGATAATTACGTTGATGTCAGCTAAGAAAAAAGAAATTAGAGTTTGGTGTGGAACAAAGGAAATATTCGTCCTTGAAATACAAAGGTAAACCAATTAATCATTGGGGACTTCTTAATTCTGTCTCTAATCTTATGAGAATTTATACGATATTAATTAGAGTGTAGTGTGAATGTCAAAAGTTCAAATTGCGTCATGGCTTTGTAAATTTGATTCTTTCGGGAGTCTTTAATGGCGAGAGCCTCATTAAGTGCACTGTCATTTTCTTTATATGTTATAAAAAATAAAATATTTTTCATTCAGTACTCGTTACATAGATTACAGTACCAAAAAATAAGGTTATTTTGTCATGATACTAATTTAATCCATTTATCAACCGTAGTAGCCGGTCATGTCATTTTGGATTCAATATTAATTAAGAACTGATCAACCATATCCCCTTAATTTTTTATTGAAGTTGTATCGTGCTAATCTATTGTGTTAAAAAATACCACTGCTATGGGACTAACTGGTCAAAACCTAACCATCGAAGATTAGGTAATTCTTCTCAGATGGTTATAAACAAAATGTAGTCAGTAATGACTAGATCAAGGACACACTATCTATATATAGGGGTTTGTACCATGCTAAATCTACCACCTCTCACCATTAGAAAAAAACAATTTGCTTCATATAGAGAGTATTGTGAGGCATAAAAAAGATGGGCAATCACTTCCTGGCTACCATTGCCCTTGTGGCTCTGGCTTCCTCCTTTGCCTATGCCTCAGATCCAAGCCCCTTGCAGGACTTTTGTGTTGCTATCAATGACCCCAATGATGCAGGTATCTATCTGTTCTCTTTATTTTCATATTCAGCATTACATGTTATGTGGGTTCATTAACTAATTCTAACTTGACAAAACTCCAATTAATGTCCATGCAGTGTTCGTGAATGGGAAGTTTTGTAAGGACCCTAAGCTTGCCACAGCTGATGATTTCTTCTTTCCCCCTCCCAACATGCCCGGTCTCAACATTCCCGGAAATACATCAAACCCACTTGGGTCGTTGGTGACTCAAGTAAATGTTGAAAAAATACCAGGACTCAACACTCTTGGTATTTCCTTAGCTCGTATTGATTTTGGTTCGTATGGCCTCAATCCACCCCATACCCACCCTCGTGCTACCGAAATCCTTGTTGTCTTGGAGGGTACCCTCTATGTTGGCTTTGTCACTTCCAATTTGAACCCTGGCAACCGCCTCTTCACCAAGGTCTTACATGCTGGAGATGTCTTTGTATTTCCCGAGGGTCTCATTCACTTCCAATTTAACCCGGAAAATACCAATGCAATTGCTTTTGCCGGTCTAAGCAGCCAAAATCCTGGAGTCATCACTATTGCAAACGCAGTCTTTGGCTCGACACCACCCATTTCTGTTGATGTTCTTACCAAGGCATTCCAAGTGGACAACAATGTTGTTGAGAATCTTCAGAAACAATTCTGGTGGGACAACAATAAGTAGAGAAGCTTTGCCATCTTCTACTATTAAACTTATTATATGACTGCATAAATAATTGGGTGTGTTATGTTATGTGGCATTTGCACTACAAAGAATACCCCATATATAATAAATGATTGAGCTTGTACTATGTAAGGTTCTTCTCTAACCAAGACTTTGTCGCTATAAAATTTTGCGTTTTTAGTGTACGGTTCTTTTGTTACAATGATTTTCTGTTGTTATAATAATGAAGTTTGTTAAATGCTTGTGTTTACTCTATGAACTTGGCCCAATGGAATCGAGAATATTGTTTATTGTGAAAAAGTTAAGTTATCCATTGTTAAATTTTGTGGGTTCTAAGGGCTATCTTATTTGAATCAACTTATATCTAATAGAATTTAATAAATTTAATGATGCACAATTGAAAATGACTAAACTTGAAGAAATTTATGAGCAACAAATCATGAACAACAACAATGGATGTTAATCCTCTTAATTTAAATATGAACCAACTACAAATTACCTCCATTACATCATCCCTCCAAATTTAGTAACCTATGCACAAAGTATTGTACTTTATACTACACCGTTAAACTTTGTAAGTTGTCACAAGGGATTAGGGCATGTTTAGTTCAAGTATAAATAAAGAATGCGATCGGATAATTAGTTTCCATTCAATCCATAAAATGATGTTAACAAGAGTACTATTTAATGTTATCCTTGTATAACAAGTTTGAATATATAAATTAATAATTATAATACCAAATTTATGTTTGGATTAAGTAAAAGATTATGGTATTAAATTAAAAATAACAAAATAAATATTGGGTGTAAGAATTTACATAATGTGTAACTTTTAACTGATGGAGTGACTCTAAGTTCGCATGGATAATAAAGTCATTGCATTTTTAATACTTGTTAAAAATAATACCACCTACTGCATGGTATTCATTACTACCTAATATTAGGTATTAAATGACAATGGTGTATCAGGTCGGGATTAATTAAAATTAATACGGGGTCGCTATAACATCATCTAAACTTTATATTATATTATTATAAGAATAAACTAATCCAATCCACCCCCATAATACCTAAACCAAACATACCCTAAGTTTAGGTTTTAAAGTATGGAGAAGTGAAGATTTCTAGATTCAACAACGGGGATGTATTTATAATCTAACCTTCAAAATTTCATCAACAACTTCTTAT
Source organism: Ilex paraguariensis (assembly GCA_963454935.2). Lineage (NCBI taxonomy): Eukaryota > Viridiplantae > Streptophyta > Magnoliopsida > Aquifoliales > Aquifoliaceae > Ilex > Ilex paraguariensis. Next base: position 170,536 of record CAUOFW020009780.1, read on the forward strand.
GGGCTCTGATGACACCTAGCGAAACCTGACAATTTTAATTGTAGATAAGAAAACCTGTCAAAATTTGCAAAATTTAGGACTAAGATTATTCAAATCCATACTATAATAATAGCATAGAGGTGGAAGTTGGACATCATAGCTCGCCAAAACTTTTCAAGGATGAAAAAAAAAAGTTTAACGACAAAACACCCTATTTGTTGCTAAAAATATCTTGATTTTTCTAAAGCCAAAATGTTAGCGTATGTGAGAGCATGTGGTCACTATAAGAACAGAATCTCATCACAAAATAAAAAAAAAAAAACCAATAAAAAAACCGAATTTCACTTATTATTCGAAGACTTGATAGAGCTTAAAATTATCTGAACTTTTAGAATAAAAAAAACAAGAATAATGACTCCAGGTACTGTAGAGTTTTGGAGGAGGAGTGGGAGTTGATTTTCAAGCAGTTGAATGAAATGAGTTGTATTTATTAATTAAGAAAAAAGAGTGGCAAAAGACACTCTTTTATAGAGAGACACCACGTGAAGTGAACACACATTTCATACAAAAGGCACCTTTTCTTACAAAGACAACCATTCAATGGAAAATGTGCAAATATACCTTTCAAATTTCACCTGCATCTATTCCCCCCTCCCCCCAAAAAAAAAAAAAAACAAAAAAAAACCAATATACATGTGGTAGCATTTAAAACAACTACATAGCTTGCTATTAGGGTGGGATGATTAGTGACAAATAGTATTAGATCGGCCCCTGTTAATCGAGCCAAATTTGAATATTTTTTTAAGCTCGTTTATGTGTAAATAATCAAACAAGCCAACTCGTTTATTTGTAAATAATCGAAGGTTTAGGCTCAAATTTATCTCGATTATCACCCCTCTTAATTAGGATACTAGGGTTGAGGCAGCATCAGGGGTGGAGTCAAATGTGACGAGGCATCCAACCTTTAGGTGGCGGAGAATGTCACGAATATCACATCGATTAAGCCTAACTTTTTTTTTTTTTTTTTATGTCCAATCATTTTATTTGATATTCCTATACAATATAATAAAATTACCATTGTTGTGGCTTGATCAGAAAAGAGCTAGTTTTATTCAGGAAACTATTTTTTTCAACTCTAATAAAAATAAAGTCAATTGTTTTGGTAAATTGACAATGTCATTCAATAAAAGTGAACTAACAATTACCAACGGCAGTAGATGAACCTTTTTCTGCTTTTTCCCTAGTCGTCAATCGCTTTCTTCACTAACTTGCAGGTTTCAATTAGTCTAGAAGAAGGCTTTCTAAATTATCATTTAAGCTAACGACCAAAATGGTCTGAAACGTTAGCTGCCCAGATTCATTCAAGCATATGGGTTTTTAAAATTGCACGCGAGCATGTATCTAGAAGAAGATCTTGTGAGGATAAAAGCGAATGAAGAACAAATGAGAATTGGGTGTCAATAACTCGTTTATTATTCGTCTTAACAAATTATGATGTTTTAAATTTCATGTCGATTACTTTTAAATAAAAAAACCAACTTACGAGCGACTTTATTAAAGAACCAAAATAATGAAGATACGGGGGACATAAACCTTACCCATAGGCAAATTTAAACTTTGAAATCAAATCCCTAAACATTTGGGCAAAAAAAATAAAAAATAAAATAAAATAATCATTTGGACTTTAACCATCTATTCCTTTAGGATATGTTTGTTTAGCAAGATAATTGTAGAAAATGCCAAAAAGATAAATTTTTTTAAATTTTCAAGTGTTTGGTTAACATGAAATAAAAATAATGAAAAAAAATAATTTTTTATCATGTTTAGATTTTCTCACAATTAATCGACTTTTTTTTCTTATAAAAAATAAGTGATGAAATGAAAGAAAATTGTGATCTATAACTAACTTCTTATCTTACCCTAATTTTTTTAAAAAAATATTTTATTGGTTATTAATTTAAAAAAATCTTGATATGGATTTAGTTAATTGTATAATTTATAGGTTTTTCTCTAAGTCGTCAACCACTCCAATAGCACTTTAACAAATAAAACCAACTGAACATCACTCTCTTCACTAATTTGCAGGTTTCAATTAGTCTACAAGAAGGTTTCTAATTTATCATTTCCGCTTAGGACCAAGGTGATGTATAGGCTTTCTTATTTGTATTTGCAAATGTGGTAGCTGACTTGTAATTAATTGCTACACCATACAACATGAGTCTTACTCTCCCTTAAAGTATTTGGGGTTTTATTATTAGTTGATGGTATTATGTCGTCAATGTTTACATGGTATTACTGTTGCATTGAATATATAATAGATTCTTTACAGTCAGCCTATAAACAATTTGTTTACAGGCAGTCAATCAAAATTAAGGAGTTGTACAAACTCATTGGAAATCGTCAATAGACTCATAACTAGACGCCGAATCTCATCTTCTTCTTTTATAACAGTAATATATATACATAATATTATGTAATAGTAAAAGCGGTCTCAATATGAGTTTCAAAGTGAACTGTGGTCTAAAATAGAATGCCAATTAAGTCTATTACATTTCCATCACACTCAAAAAGTATCATTCCTATATACGTGTACTCATAACACACATTAAATCGACTTATGATCCTGATAAAGAAAGCACTGGCAACATGTATCAAGTATTAATAGTTGCGTACGTATACGTATTCAGATAATAAAAAAGTAAAAATAGTCATATATATTATTATAATGATACTAAGAAAAAGCAAGATAAGAGGAATGGCCACTTCCATAAGATTATTACGTTGATGTCAGCTAAGAAAAAAGAAATTAGCGTTTGGTGTGGAACTAAGAAAATATTCGTCCTTGAAATACAAAGATAAACCAAATAACCATTGCATTATGAGAATTCATACGATATTAATAAGAGCGTAGTGTGAATGTCAAAAGTCCGAATCGCGATATGGCTTTGAAAATTTTATATTTTTTTAACTTTTTAATGGTGAGAGTCTCGTACACTGAATTGTCATTTTCTTTGTATGATATAAAAAATAAAATATTTTTTATTCAATACTCGTTAAATAGCTTACAGTACCAAAAAATGAGGTTATTCAGTCATGATATTAATTTAATCCATTTATCAACGGCAGCAACAAATCATTTTATTGAATTTGTGTATCGTGCTAATCTATTATGTTAAAAAGTACCACTCCTATGGGACTAACTGGTCAAAACGTAACCATCGAAGAGTAGGTAAGTCTTCTCTGATGGTTATAAACAAAATGTAGTCGGTAATGACTACATCAATGACACACCATCTATCTAAACAACTTATGTTTTTCTCAATAGATTAGGAAACTAAACACTCCAGACATCCCTGCTCTTTTTTTTTTATTGGGAGTAGTAACGGATTATAAAAAGGATATAATAAGATGAAAATACAAATTTGCCAAAAAAGTCATGAATAATCCTACGTGTCGAGAACTAAGCATTACTATCTCATTAGTTTCTTATCCATCCGTCTAGACAGTGGGACCATATCCTATATATCCAAGAGAATAATTCGTTCTTGAAGTACAAAAAAAGCATAGCCATGCATTGAAGACTTGGTAAGTTTTCTCTGTTTGTTATACACAAAACGCACTAATTCAAGGCCACGTGCCTATAAATATTAAATTAGCCCCTATAAATATTTATTATAATAATATATACTGATAAGTAATTTTTAAATAAATTAAATATGTTATTTAATTTATTTGTTGTTTCTTTTTGAGATTCAAAAATATTAATATCGCAGAGAAGCAAGACGATGTTTTAATAAGAAAAATTTAGCAAGATAACTATGATTACAATTAGTTTCAGATAGTGAAATACTTCTACTCATTCTATTTGGTAAGATAAAAAAAAATCATGTCGAACTTTAGGGTCCTAAATGTTTTTGTAAGAAATTTTAAAACTTTTACAATAATACTACATGTATTTAGCCTGATGACCTAATTTTGACACCTAATAAGTTGTCGCTATTCCATTGTTAGTGGGTTCAATGTTAGCTCCTATTGCGAATTCAATGTTATACTAAGTATAGAGTGTTAAATGTCACCATAGGGACTGTATTAAAATATCTTTAATATCAGGATCTGTAACTTAATCTAAACTTGATATTAAAAGACAATTGAACTAATTTAGTCCAATTTCATTCTTTAATACCCAAAACTAACATGCCATTATAAGAGTCTAACCCATCATATATCAATTTCTAAAAGGATTTAACCTACACAGTTCCACTACATCTCAATCTGTTACTAAGATGCACCATTATTTCCAATATAACACTATTTTGTCCCCATGCCTACCTGCAGCTAATATCTCAAACTTCCTCAAACAATGCTTCTTAGACATCATAATACAACTACATTTATGTTTCAGTAGCTTTGTGTTATTTTTATACTAGCAATAATTTCGTGCCATTGCAAGTAATGACTCATTGCAAGATTGAATTAAAATTTTAAATTTTTAACTGTAATATTAGATAGAAACTAGTAATTTGAATGAAGTTTTTTTTCACTAACAGAATACGATTGGCGCTTCCATGATTGCAAGTTGAATGGTCAAGGGAAGAGAACAGTCCTTAACAAGAATGAGTATCAATTGGCGCTTCCATGAGATAATTATTGGATGTGACGTAAGGAAAAAGTAATGAGAGTTGGCGTAGAAAGAAAAACAAAGATTTGAAGACTTGGTAAGTCTCTTATACTCGTAATAAGGATTAATATGATACCAAGAAATTATAATATATTTTAAAAAACCACAGATTTTCTTTAAATAATACTAATTAACTGATTTGTCTTGTTAAAATCGAATTATTTAAGTTTAATAGTGTCCTACCCATTTTTCATCGGATCATGTCATTTTAGATTTTATGTCAAGAATACTAACCAATCATGCTCCTGCTAATTTCTTGTTGGATTCGTATTGTGTTAGCATATCATGTCAAAAATGAACACTAATAAAAGAAATAATTTGTCTTTCAAAGAGGAAAAAAAAAAAACCTAACCATTGAAGACTTGGCAAGTCTTCTCTGGTTACTACAAACAAAATGCATTAAGTAATGACTCATTCAAGGCCACATGACTATAAATAAGAGCTTTTACCATGCTAAATCTATCAGCTCTCAACAAGCAATCCTTCAAAGAAAAGGCAATTTGCTTCACATAAAGATGGCCAATCACTTCCTTGCTACCATCGTCCTTGTGGCTCTGGCTTCATCCTTTGCCTATGCCTCAGATCCTAGCCCTTTGCAGGACTTTTGTGTTGCTATCAATGACCCCAAGGCTGCAGGTATCTATCTGTTCTCTTTATTTTCATATTCAACATTACATGTTATGTGGGTTCATTAACTAATTCTAACTTGACAAAACTCCTAATAATGTTCATGCAGTGTTCGTGAATGGAAAGTTTTGTAAGGACCCTAAGCTTGCCACAGCTGATGATTTCTTTTTTCCCCCTCCCAACATGCCCGGTCTCAACATTCCCAGAAATACATCAAACCCACTTGGATCGGTTGTAACTGCAGTAAATGTTGAACAAATACCAGGACTCAACACTCTTGGTATCTCCTTAGCTCGTATTGATTTTGGTTCATATGGTCTCAATCCACCCCATACCCACCCTCGTGCTACTGAAATCCTTGTTGTCTTGGAGGGTACCCTCTATGTTGGCTTTGTCACTTCCAATTTGAACCCTGGCAATCGCCTCTTCACCAAAGTCTTACATGCGGGAGATGTCTTTGTATTTCCCCAGGGTCTCATTCACTTCCAATTTAACCCGGAAAAAACTAATGCAATTGCTTTTGCCGGTCTAAGCAGCCAAAATCCAGGAGTCATCACTATTGCAAACGCAGTCTTTGGCTCGACACCACCCATTTCTGTTGATGTCCTTACCAAGGCATTCCAAGTGGACAAAAACGTAGTTGAGTATCTTCAGAAACAATTCTGGTGGGACAACAACAACTAGAGAAGCTTTGCCATCTTCTACTTTTTAAAATTAATATAAGAATGAAGTGTGTGTGTGTTATGTTTTATGGCATTTGTACTACAAAGATTACCTACCCCATATATATAATAAATTGCTGAGCACGTTATATGTACGATTCTTCTCTTAGCAAGACTTTCTCGTTATCAAATATTGCGTTTGTTATGCATGGTTCATTTGTTACAAAGATTTTATGTTGTTATAATAATGAAGTTCGTTACATGCTTGTGTGCGTAATATATAAACTTGGATTAACCGAATTACAAATATTATTTGTTGTGGCAATGTTCAGATATCCATTGTTAAATTTGTTGGGCTCTGATGGCTATCTTAGTTGAATCCGCAATTACATCTAATAGAATTTAATAAATTTAGTGATGCATGATTGAATATGAAAAAAAAAAATTAACAGTACCCACTTATGGACAATAATAATGGATCGGGATCAATACATCATTTCTCAATATTTAGAAACCTACGCATAAAGGGTATTGTATTTTTATACTATATCTTTAACTTTGTCAGCTATTATACTTTATTGCCAAACCACAAGGATAAAAGTGTAGGTTTTAAAGTATAGAGAAGTAAAGATTGCTGGAGCCAATAATTTGGGGGGGGGGGGGGGGGGGGTTATATATAATGGGACATTCAAAATTTCGTTAATGACTTTTTATGGGTTGCGATGACATTTAGGGAGACTCAAAGATTTTAGTTGTAGATAATAAAATCTGTCGAAATTTGTTAAATTTAGGATTTAAATGATGAAAATCCATTATTGTCATTCCGTCAGAGATTTACTTTTCATGTCACGAGCAAGTCATTTCGTCAAATGGTCTCCCAAATTCTCAATCAATTTGATATATGTCATACTAACTGCTCCGTCACCTAGGAGTTATATAATATTATTTTACGAAGTCTAAGAAATCTTGGTTTTCTATTATACATCTTAGTCTTTGCACGAGCAAAGGTGCTTGACTATCATAATAAACAGTGAGCGATGGAGATGGATTTTTTCACAGAGCAATTTCTATCATTATATTTCAAAGGCACACACCTTCGTCATATGAAATCCCATGAGCAACCAATTTGAATTCGATGGTCGAGTAAGATATATATGCATGTATGTTTGTGGATTCCCAAGAAATTGCTCCCTTGGATTTTCAGCCAGCGTAAGTATAATTTTCTAAATCGCATGGGTATTCTTGATAATGTAATCCTTGACTAATAGTGTCCTTTAAGTATCTACGTACTCAAGATTTTCCATCCAAATGTTCTTGGACTGGTCACCAATGAATCGACTTAGTGTACTGACTGCAAATGTTCTAATTCTTCTTTTTATTGACTTTACCAATTTGATATGGGATGGATTGCAGTTGACCCTTAACACATTACACATATAGCATCATATATATGTAGTAACATTAAAATCCATGGACATAGCTACTATGCATTACTTAATTTCTATTTAAAGACCCACGAGTTGAACATGGCTTTTCATATTGTTTTCACTCGGTTTTATTGGAACCCAAAAATTTCTAATGGTACAATACAAATAACTCAATCACGGATGATTAAACTTGATCGAACTTAGGGATTCAATGCTGATAAAAGAATGTTCCATTCGATCTGTAAATTGCCGATTCTAATTTCCTATCCTTTTGAAATTTAAAGCTAGTCTTTTACCAGCTAGGACAGCCCCAGATCTCATCTTACAACACCATCCGGATGCAATAAGCAATCTAAAATGCATTTTCTTCTTTGGTTTCGAGAACAATATATCCAGACAAGACTCTAAAGTCCATTTGGCAGGATTGATGATAAAATAGAAAGATGAAAAAATAAAAAGATGGAAAATGGAAGTGATACACTTTCCATCATTCAAGGGAAGAATCATTAATTTCCTCAATTATGTTTGGTAAGAGAGATGGAAAATAGAATGAATTGAATTTTGGGAAAATCCCAGTTTGCCCCCTAAAAGATACAAACTTTTTCACTTTGCCCCTGAATAATTAATTTTTCCATATTACCTCCTGAAAGAGATTAGAAGGTTACAATGTAGTAAATCATCATTTTTTCCGTTTGTTGTCCGTTTGGTTTTGTTATCACATGATTTGCACGTGATAACAGGTGGGGATGTATAGTAAAATCATTGTCTGTGCAAAACCTTGGCTTCGTCTACCCAAGTGATTTGGGTAATCTACTGAGAGAGAGAGAGAGGAAAAAATGAGAGACACAGACAAAGAGAGTGATTTGGGTTCCCAAGTCTGTACGTGGAAGAAAAAGATCCAAAAAGTAGGAGAAGAGGGAGAAATGCAATCCATATGTTACTGTGGTAGAACTCCCGAAACGAAGACACAGATGACAGATTTGAACCCAGGAAGGAGATTTATCACATGTGCGAATAACAGGGTAAGTTGTTCCATTATTCGTGTTTAGTTGGTTTGTATCCATATTGTTTAGCAAGATATTGGTGTTCAAGCAATTGATTATTACAACTTGTATTTGATAAATTAGGGATTTTTTACAACTAGGGTTAGTTTTATTTCTTGAAAATTATGTTTTCTGCACATCGAACAACTTATTTTGCCACTTTTAGTGCGTACTACTGATGGTTTTGATCGGTTTCGTTTCAACATTTCTTAAGGTTACAGCTAAGTGTGGTTACTTTGTATGGATTGATCCCCCAATGTGTACTAGATCACGCCAAACAATTCCAGGTTTGCTGTATCGTGTTACACATTTAGAAGAGCAGTTGGAGCAATCCAGAGTAAGAGAGAGGGTGTTTTGGTGCTGCATGATTTGTTCTTGGTTTCTCATTGTGATCATCTGTGTATACATGAATGCAATTGATGGATATGGCTCAACCATGGAGGTTCCAAATGGAGATATTTTGCCTTTGCAACTGTTGTGAATGTGTATCCAGAAAGTGGAAGCTGATGGATATTTTGCCATTGCAACTGTTGTGAATGTGTGATGGGTGAAGTGAAGCTAGGTGAAACTGATGAATTTTTTTTGCTAAGTTAGATCTTTTGTTGTATGTAATCTGATGATGGTTGCTGTAATAAAATACTGAAGTTATGTAATATTATGATTCATTAGTGAATTTGTGTACCCATGAATTAACCTGGTTTCTCATTCTACTAAAAAGTGCATATTCATTTCCTCAAAAATGCATATTCATTTACCAAAAAAGAGTTACAGTTCAGCTACATTACAAATATGTATAACAAAAGTGACAGCTAGCTGGTATATTTTAACAAAAGAGACAGCTATCTGGTATGTTCAACTTGTGTTCAACTTGCTGGTATGTTCAACTTGATGGTATGTTCACCTTGTGTTCAACTTGGTCTGGGATGAACTACATTCTTCTATGGGAGACTGCTTCCTGGCTTCTACCTACCTTTTGATGCATTACTTGGTGTATTCCAAGTTGATTTTTGTGATGTTGATGGTTAGGGTTGTCCATGGGCAGGGCCAAGCTTGGCCCGTGAATTTTTTTTCGGGCCGGTCTTGGGTAGCGTAGGCCCAAGCCCGTACTTGGGCGAGTGGCAGGCCGGGATCGGGTAAGCTACCCGCAACCTAACCCGTCACCTATTGGGCAGGCTTTACGGGCGGGCTTTGTTGGGGGGGGGGGCCTGATTGGTCAAGCTTTGCAGACCTGTTTGGGAGGGCTTTTGTTGGGCGAGTTTTGTTGGACCTGTTGGAAGCGAACTATTTAAAGTTATGGTGGTCATTTAATTATAAAAATTGGTTGAACAAAATTAAAAAGTTAAGTTGTAAAAAGTAATTTAATGTAATATTGAATATATTTGCAGCATTGATAATCGATACAAATACAATGACTTCTAGTATTACCAATAAACATAAATAAAGAGGATTTATTAAAACTAAAACATAAAAGAGAAGAAAATGAAAAGTAAGGGTTTGATAATATTATCCACATTATATTGAAATAAATCTTATATTCAATAAGACTCTAGTGCATTTATGCAATCTCATTTGAAAATTCAGAAACTTGTCATCATAGATAGAAATAAATAATAGTAAATTTAATTATTTTAACAATTCATTTTTATCTTTTAAAAGAAAGAATATGAAAGGCTTGACTATGTGTAATATTAAAGAAGTTTTATCAATATAAATTCCATAATAATAATGTTAGTATTGTGAGAGTCAAGTTGTACAATTAAAAGTTTAACATCAATCTAGTCTTATTAATATGAGTTCTAAATTAAAGAAGGTTAGTATTGTCTTTATATATTGTTTTAGGGTTAAAGTAGTCAATTAAAAGCTTTTCTAAATAGTGTACTTTGATTAGTAGTATATATATGTATATTATATATATGATATGTGGGCTTCTGGCGGGCTTTGGGCTTCGAGTATGTGGGCGGGTTATTAGGCTGGGTATGTGGGAGGGTTATTGGGCCGGGCTGGCTAGTGAGTTTAGGGGTAAACTCAAGCCCTTTCTTAAAAGATATTGGGCTTGGGCTAGGGCAGGCTAACTATCGAGCTTCGACCCTATTTTTTTCGGGCTGGGTAACGAGACCCGTGGGTAATCCGGCTCATGGACACCCCTACTGATGGTGCTCTCCAAGCTTACTGAATGGAAGTAGATATTGATGGTGCTCTCCAAGCAGACTCAAAAATGGAAATAGATGCTGATGGTGCTCTCCAACCAGATTGGATGGAGGTAGATGCTGATGTTGCTCTCCAACCAGACTGAATGGAAGTAGATGTTGATGGCTTCTTGATTGATTTGGTTGATACAATTGTAGGTTCATATTGTGATCAATTGTTCTTCCTTCTAATCAGTTAATGAATAATAAAAATTAGCTCATTTATTGAAAAATAAAAATAGGCATGATAACAAACATGAAATGCTTTATATCTTATAGGCAACTTCTGTATGCCAATTGGAACATTCAATGTTGCAGATTGCGAATGAGATGGATGTGAGCATGCAGAATTGGGGTTTCTAGTTTCTGAGTCAGTTACAAGTTTGTCCACCTTAACATAAAATATACATTAAAACTGAACTGTTCTTCTTAATTCTTGGACTTGATTATACAAGTTGTATTTGAGTTATTTCTTCTTAATTCTTCACAGTAATCCCATAATAAATTGAACTGTTCTTTGTTTGTGCCACGCACAATTTACATTGCTTTATGTTTAACTTTATATACCTTGTTTTTTCCTAAGTTTAGAACATGCTCTTTCTACACAATTTCCTTGAAGGATTTCACGGGCCATATATGGGTTTGATCTCAGTCTATCAACATATGTATATGCAATCCAGTTTGAAGTGGCATGTTTAATGTTGAGAGTTCTATTGCAACTATGGGAAGCATTATATGTTTTAACTTGTATGTTGTTTTCGCCTGCCATGCTGGAAGCAAAATATCAACCACTCACAACTAGGCCTACAAACTACCCTTATTCTACATTTATCATTTTTAATGAACCTTATCTCCTTACCCTATTTGATTGCATGTTGCCTAACTGTAGCTCTAAACTCAATTGTATTTTTGAACAACATACCAAGCTTAAATTGTGGATCAACCATGTCAGTCCTAGCATTGAAGTGTGGATACTTAACCTTGGACTTTCCTCCTTCCTCACCCTTTAATGATGATCCACTAAGACTGACCAACTCATTTGTGTCATATTCTTCACCATAAAAATCATTAACGTCCTGCATAATTGTGCCCCTGTCACCAGCTTCTTCCCCTTTGGCAACTCCTTTGCCTTTCTCCATTCTTTTTCCTTTGGCAACTCCTTTGTCTTCCTCCATTCTTTTCCCTTTGTTAACACCAACAAATTCAACATCATGATCCACAAAAGTATCATACAATTCATCATCATGCATGTCATACTCACTATCATAAAAGTATTCATACTCTAAGGACTCTCCGTCTGAGTACGAGCCACTCTCATTAGAACTTTCAAAGTTTTGATTTTTCTTTTGATTTTCCACCAAACCACCTGCATTTGAATCAACTTGATTGTGGATAAACACATTTGGATTGATGTGCTCAACATAAACATCAATGACTCTATCGCTATCAACATAGTTAATCATTTCCAAGGTTTGTCTGTCATTTTCTAACACTTTCCATCCATCAGTAGTTATATGGTGGAACCTACTCAACTCAGAGTATCCCAGTTCCGTAGCCTTTAACATATTCTCCAACTCAATCAAACAAAGATGGTCAGCATCACACATATCTATGTGATTTATCTTCCAGTCAATATAACGTTTCTTGTCCTTACTGCCCAATCTACCACCATGATGCAATCGGATAGTAAAATATCCACAAATATTATCTGCATATCTGCCCAATCTTCTTCCCCCAATCTGGTCCCTTCTCTCTCTCTCTCTCTCTCTCTCTCTCTCCCAGTAGATTACCCAAATCACTTGGGTAGACGAAGACAAGATTTTGCACAGACAATGATTTTACAATGTAGCAATCAAATGGACAAACGGAAAAAATGACGATTGACTACATTGCAACATTTTAATGTCTTTCAAGGGGCAATATGAAAAAATTAATCATTTGGGGAGCAAAGTGAAAAAATTTGTATCTTTGAGGAGGCAAACTGGAATTTTCCCTTGATTTTTTTTTGTATTTGATAAGGTAGAGAAAATATCATTCATTTTCTCCAACTTTTTATCTTTCCAACTTTCTATCCTTTCATTTTTTCCATCGTACCAAACTACATGTAATGCTGCTAGTGACAAACTTCTTGCGGCAAATAGAAATATCTTGGTGACAAAAGAAAGGTGTCAAGGAAAATCAACATTTTTTTCATGTTACTAATTTTTATTGAGAATGTTATTATTTTTTCAATGTTACTTTTTTGAATACCGAAGAATTGAAGGTTTTTTCCTCTAGTTATGGGTTTGAATGTAACTAATGTTATTTTCAATTTTGTTCAATGTTCTATATTGCTATTTTTTTTTGTTGAGCATATTACTGTTTTTGTTAAGAATGTTACTATTTTTGTTGAATATATTACTATTTTTGTTGAACATGTTACTATTGTTATTTTTTTAAAATATTAATATTGAATGTTAGTATTTTTTTTTATGTTTAAATGTTGCTATTTTTTGTGTTTAAATGATATTATTTTTTATATTTAAATGATATTTTTTTTTGTATTTGGATGTTTTTATTTTTAATGTTACTATCTATATAATAAAGTACAATACAATTCAAATCTCAAAAGATAAACAAAATAACTTTTATTTTTCACGGTTAAAATCTCTTTAAATTTTATTTTAAAATTAATCTGACGGTTAATATGAACACCCTAAATTTAATAGGAAAAATAGGTCCTTAAAGGTATGTTTGGAGTGAATATTTAAAATTGTTTTTAGAATTTAAAACTTCTCTTAAATACTTTTAAAAAAAATAGTGTTTGAAATCATCCTACTACCACCACCACCACCCCACCTACTGCCCCAACACCCACCACTACCACCCACCACCACAACTACCCCCACCACCACCACCACCACCATCTCCACTGCCATCACCACTACCACTGCCGTCACCTCTGCCAATACCACCACCTTCATTGCTCCACCACCACCACTACCATAACAACCATCACTACTACCACCACCACCGTTGCTACCCCAGCACCACCTCTGCCACAACAACCATCACCACCATCGTTGCCTAACCACCACCACTGTCGTCGCCACCACCACTGCCACTGTCATTCTCCCATCATCACCCCTACCCCCACCGCCCCTAACGCCCCACCACCAATCCCACAACCATCACCATGCCACTCCGTCACCACCACCACCCACGATTGATTGCTACCACCGTCATCCACCAATCATTATCGTCATCTTATTCTTATATTTATTTCTATTATCACCACCATTACACTATAACCGTTACTCACTGTCAGCACCCACCACCACCATCAATCGTCATCCACAATCATCGCCAACCACTATCTTTCACACCCACCACATCTATCAGCACTAACCACCACCACCTGTCATCGTTCACTACTGCCGCTACTCGTTGTCACTCACTCCCACCACACCTATCACCACTACCACCATCGTCATTCGCCATTACCTATCACACTGTCGCTAAAAAACATCTGTCGTCGCCCATCACCACCATTGTCATTGCCCACCACCACCACCACTGTCATCACCCCACCACCACCATTGTCAACCACCACCACCGTCACCCACCACCACCCACACTTACTACCACAACTACCGTCATCCATGGCTTCCACTATCACTATCATCACCCAAAACTCACCACCGCCATAATCATTGCGACCCATGGCTGCCACCACCACCACAGTCGTCACCACTCACCACAATTATCATCGTTTTCCACCACCAACACTGCCACGAGTGCTTAAATTTCTTTTTTTTTTTCTCCTCTTTGTTTGTGATTTGATTTTGGGTGTGAATACAAATATATTTATTATTGATAATTTTTTTTATTACTTCGTGCCTGAAATGACTGTATATATATATATATATACCAGTCATATCCTGTGGCTAAAGGCACAAAAAAACAAAAAATTTGAGTGGTCAAAAGCTCGATCCCACTATATTAAATAACAATTGTTTTTCTTCATTTATTTAAAATTAATTTTCACTTATTATTTTCTTAATAATATTGACAAAATTTTCTCAAAATAAGTAATTCGATACAATTTTATCAACATGTGTATACTATCGTGTATAGATAATATCTGAAATAAAAATTATGTTAACCAATAAATTAATTAAATATTAAATAATTGAACATTTGATAAGATAGGTGATTTGATGAAATTGGGGGTAAAAATATGTAGGGTGGAAATTTCAATTTCCCATGTGATCTATTATATATTTGAGAGAAATATAGTCCTAACTTATATATGGACATAGATAGATATGAGAGAATTTTTTTTTTAATGTTAGTCATACTCTTAAGATTAAAGATTTTTTAATTTTTAATATTACTTCACTTCTAAAGGAAGTGATAGTTTGGTAAAATTGACAAAAAACAGATTTCATAGGAAATAAAATTTCTTGGCATACTTAAATCCAAAATAAGTGCATATAAGGGACCGGCATCCAAATTTCATTTATTTTTACAAAATCACTTTTTAAATCTCCACAAAGATTCTAAACTCATATACCAAATAGGCCAATATGTACGGACCCGAGAGTTGACATATAGGTAGGTGGATATATATGTAAAAAGACATTACTAACACCAAAAATTGGATTGGACAATAGGCATTTTAGGCAATTTAATTGGTAATTTTACGGAGAATTACCCTCGGACTTTTTGAGGTTTGTCATTTAATCACTTAGATCTCTTAATATTTGAAATACTATATACAACCCCCTTAAAGTTTGTACACGTGTAACACTTAGACCCCGTTGTCAATATCCGTTAGTAAATTACACTCAAACTCCCTTGAAGTTTGTAGACGTGTAATACTTAGGCCCCTCAAGTTTAAAATATTATACTTAAATCAAAAATAATCCAACCAAAGATAAAATATCAAAAATTTTAAATTTTATAACAAAAATTCATGTTCTATTATGACATTTATTGAAATAAAATTAAAATTAAAAATAAAAATCTAAATTTTCTTTAAAAATCATAATTAATATATAATTAAACTTGTAGTAGTGTATAGGTTCAGACCAGGGCACAATGTAGTACAGACAGGACCTTATCCAGAGTGATGCATCAAATTTTCCTCATTTTCTGTAAGCAAAAAAATAAGGCCCTTAACCCTTTATTTTCTTTTATTTATTTATTTTTGAACCGTCTCAACCCTTCAATTCACAAATCTACGACTTGTGAGTAAAAATTAATTCACTAAGGCCGTGTTATCAGAATTGGATCGGATATGGGGAGGCACCGAATCAATAGTTTATTGGATCAACTGATCGGACAGGTTGTGTAATAAAAAATAAAAAAAATTGTAAAACATAATAATTATACTAAAAAAATATTATATTTTATATACAATGAGTGAAAAAAAAACAAAAAAATGAAACAAGTTTTATAATTTTTGTTTGCTAGTTTTGCAAAGAAGCTTTGACAGGCGACAACAAGCATAGAAACAGAGAGAGAGAGAGATAGCAGTCATTAGACCTAAGAGTGAGATTGTGTGATGAGATTAAGTGATGGTTGAACCGCTGAGGGCTGGAAGTTAGAGAAGGAGCAGAGATACGGCTGGACTCCAGAAGGATTAATGATCGAGTTGTTGTTCATCGCCTAAGCTGCTTGTTACGGAAGGTAAATATATTCATAAGAAAAAAAGCAGAGGTGATGCTCACATGATAATGCATCCATCCAATACAAAAGTAGAACCAAAAGATTTACAACAACCAAGAGTGTAGAATTCTAAAGAAAGTGCTAGCCTTGAGCTGGTACTTCCAGCAGAATCCATACTCAAAGGAGACAAAGAAAGCAAAGAGGCTTCCATCAGATAATATGGAAAGCCCAATGCCAACATACATGCCAACAGCCAAGTGGGAGAACAAATGGATGAAGGATCCAGAAGAACCTTTCATGCTCTTAGGATGAACTCCTCATAACAGAGCAAACATGCAGCAATCAAGGCAGCATTCAAGAGCAGTGAAACAAGAAAGCCGTGAACAGTGCCTAGCGACTGTGGCGGGCTGCAATGGAGACCAGACAGCAGACCAAGGGCAGCAGACACCAAAATAAAAGGTAGTTGAGGGGAACCAGCTGAAACAACAGATAAAGGTCATCAACACTCTGCTGAAGAAAGAAGAAAACAGAGGAGAAAGGCCAGCAGCTACATTAAACAAGCTGTGCACTTGAATAGTGCATTCCTGCCAACAAAAAACTTCAACACACAGGAGACCCCCAGCAACATGATCCATCCCAAAGCAAATGTCCCTAGAACCAGCACAGCAAACAACGATTAACCATGATCATCATGTATAAGGGCACCCTAGTGCGCAGAACAGGCAACAACTCCTGCCTCATCCACAAATGCAGGACATTCCTAGCACATATCATTTGAACCTAAGCCACAACAAGAAGCTACCAAGCTTGAAGGAGAGACAAGTTTTTGGGGGAACTGTTGAATTTGATTGTGACTAATCTATCTTTGATGATTTGCAAGACACATTTCACAAGACTTCTACAATCCCTAAACTGGTTTGCATGGAGTCTTCTATTCCTTTCCTTCCTTATTATATACATAGTAGTTACCAAGCATAGCTTCTTTAACACCATTCCAACTTTGGCTTGCATAATCGATGAAATTCTGCCAAGAGCTCGGTAGACCTTGTTCACCACACGGTTGCATAATAAAAATCCAAATATCTTGTGAGAACTGGCAACTAAAAAAGAGGTGAGAATGAGATTCCATGTCATGTCTACATAGGATACATGTCACATCAACATCCGGCGCAAATCGCGAAGACTCGCTGAAGTGCAAATCGTACTATTCATCAGTTTTATCCAAAATCGGTCGATTTAGCGGTTTTCACACTGTTTTAGATTGTTTGTGGGTCTCATCAAACATTAAAATTTGGTGTTGATTCAATGGTTCCTACAAATTATATTGTTCATTGGTCAATCTAATCTATACTGATGTTTATTTAATTAAAAGGAACAGGAATTAGAGATAGAAAAGTTATTTGGTGTAGTTAACTTGGGCTACCATATACTAAACCGACTCCCATAAGTTTGTCCAACCCCATGTATATGTTTTACTACTCTGTATATGAATCTCAAGTTTAAAAATCCTAATCAAACATGAAATTAAGTGATTTATCGGACTAGTTTACTTAGAACATCTCTAACTTTTACTCAAATTTAAATTTGAATAAAAAAGCTCAAAAAACTTGTTTCAACATTTGACTTAAATTTATACATAATCAAGGGAGACTTTTTTTTTTTCATTCAAATCAATGTAAACTCAAATTTTTAACCAAATCTTTAATAATGAAATTTTATCCTCGTTTAAAGATTCAATGGTTATCTTTACTCTCTATTTTAAATTTGAGTTTCTCTTTCTTTAAATTTGAGTTTCTCCTTCTTTAAATTTGAGTTTGTCTATTGGAACCCTTTGTATCAAATCAAACTTTTTACTCAAATGTTAATTTAAATTTGAGTAAAAAATTAAGTCATGATTGAAGATGCTCTTAACCCCACCATTCCAAACCCATCAAACAAATAGCCCCTTGGAGATTTGATATGGGGACTGAATCAATTGTAATTGTTGAATTGAATATGTGTTTTATCTAACAGTGAAACTCACAACTAATCTAATAATTATATTAAATTAGGTCTCGAAATAAGTGGCTATAAAATTTCTCTCTTTTTTCTCTAGTCGTCAACCTCTCCAATTAAAACCAACTGAACATCACTCTCTTCACTAATTTGCAGGTTTCAATTAGTCTACAAGAAGGTTTCTAATTTATCATTTCCGCTTAGGACCAAGGTGATGTATAGGCTTTCTTATTTGCATTCGCAAATGTGGTGGCTGACTCTCTCTTAAAGTATTTGGGGTTTTATTGTTAGTTGATGAGACGATGTCATTAATGTTTACATGATATCACTGTTGTATTGAATAGAGAATAAATTCTTTATAGTCAGCCTGTAAACAATTAGCTAATCAAAATTATGGGGTTACACAAACTCATTGGGAATCCTCAGCATTGATTTATGCGTTCCGGTAGCTCCTCAATTTTGATTGGCTGTCTATAAATAATTTAATCACTATTGAATATTCTCTTGTATATATGGGATTTTGAATTGCTAAATATATCAGCTCTCTCGTAATGCCCAATATAGATATGCGTTTGGACCTATCTAATAAATAAATAGATAAATAAGAAGATAGCAAATTATTTAGAAATTTAGAATTTGTTGTACATAGGTATCTTATGGTTAAACTATAAAAATAAAGAAATATAATATATATATATATATATATATATATATATATATATATATATATATATATATATATATATATATATATATATATATATATATAGTGTATTAGGTACCAAGGGTAACTATAAAATAAGAATAATAATAAAAAAAGGGATAAAAGTGTGATTAAAATGAATTCTCTTGTTGCCCTAGAAGTCTATTGACATATAGACATATATATATTTTTTTTCCAACATCTACACAAACGTTAGAATAAGAGAAAGGAGAGAAGATGCTAGGGTTTTGAGTAAAGAAAAAGGAAGGGAAAAAAAGAAAGGAATTTAGAGAAGAAGGAAGAAAACTAGAAGATTTGATCATCAAGGTTAGTCATCAAATTAAAATTTAATTTTGTATTTAATCATTATATGTATATATATATTCATGGTGAAGAGTAGTGATGAATTTATAAATGAGTTTTATTAGAAGTTGTTAATTTAAGTATTTTGAGACCTAATATAGATTTATTATTTTTGAGGCCTTTAAAGAATTTGTTTAATGTCTTACAAAGCAAAAAGAAAACAAAAAGGAAAGGAAGTACTGGTTCAGGTTTTGCCGCGGGAAGAAGAAGACAAAATCTAAAAAAATTATAGAAACTTCTCTTTAGTTTTAAAGAGTTTTATTTTGACCCCTTTATTCTTTTAAACTTAATTTTAAGTACCTTTTTACTTGGTAAATTGCAAGAACAGAATCCTGGAAAATTTATGGCAAGCCCGTAAACAGAAAATTTGTTTTTTAAGAAAATTATACTTTGGCCCCAAAAGTTTCAAAAATTATGATTTAACCCCAAAATTTTAGAAAATTTTTCTAAATAGCCCATAATATTTCCATACCCTATTATCTCATATTAGAAAGGATATTTATATGTAAAATATATATTAAGTATATATCAATGGGTAGGAAATATAAAGATTAAATATAAAATCGCGAAACGACGAGATTAGGAAAAATAATTGACTGTTATATGATATTTTGTATTAGGTGGTGATTGCATTGAGATTGAGAAAGAGTGCTTTGAATTGAATTTTAGAAATCAAGGTGAATAGTTTACTACTTTTTTTGGGAGGATTTTCTATATTAAATGTGTGGGTGCATGTGTTTGAATTTTTCATATATATGATATATGTGTTGATATTTGGGGTTGCAATTGAATGTTTTGAAATCGTGAATTGTTATACATATAAATTTTGCAAAAATTATGGGATAATTATATCATTGCTTTGGTGATGAAAGAGAAATTTTGTGTGCGTGAGATTAAAACTACAGTTTTGGTGTATGTAGAAATCATGTTTATGAGACAGGCACTGGGATTACCAGGTCTAAGTTGTAACAAGCGACTGAGACTAGGGTTACCAGATCTAAGTTGTAACAAGCGATTGGGCCAGTTACCAGGCTAGTGGTAACTAGAGACTGGGCCAGTTATCAGGCTAGTGGTAACAAACATGATTTGACAAGTGTGTTTAAAAATTGAATGTGTGTGAATGTTTTGCGTTATACTTGTCTTTTCATTTACAAAGTTATTTGTGATCAAAAAATCATTTTGGTTTAAATGATTTTATGGGAGGGGTTGAGATACAATTTATTGTACTTATGTACGTATCAAAGTTTATTTTGTATATAAACTCTGGGATTTATTTTTACACCTCATAAGAGGTGGTTGTTATTCACGGGCCTTTGTGCCCACCAAAACATTTAACATTTTTCAAGTGAGGATCAAGGGGAGGAGTAAGTCCTCGAATAGACAAGGGATTAGAAGAATTGAAGATTTATTTTATCGTAAGTTTCAGGAATAAATGTCTTTTGTAGTTTTGAGACAATATTCAATTGTTTTGTGAACAATGTTGCTTATGCTTAGAGTAGTGAACCTTAGAGATTAATTATTGTTTTACATGAGTTTAATTTTAATGTCGGTAATGTTAGTTTATTCCTCTGATATTCATTAGATCAGTAGAATAAATCACTTTATTGTTTGTCTTCCACTATATTTTGTATTTATTATACACAAGGATAGTTGGTTAAGGCCTTGGTGACCGGTCCGCTGCTCGCCGTATGTGATCCGGGGTGTGGGTGTAACATCTCTCACCAATCAATCCTTCAGAAAAATCAGTTTACTTCATAGAAAGATGACCAAAACCATTAAGAAGCAATTAGTAAAATAAATATGTAACCATGAAACTTCATTAATCAAAACCATCAACCAATATGTTGTTTAAGATTAATGTTTACCTTGAAATACTTATTTCAAATGTGAAATATGAATTGATTAATTATTTGAAGGATATTATATATATTTCATAATTGGACTTCAAATCTCATCTTCTTCTTTTATAATAGTAATATATATACATAATATTATGTAATAGTAAAAAGGGTCTCAATATGAGTGTCAAAGTGAATTATGGTCTAAAATAGAATGTCAATTAAAATAAACCAATTAACCACTGGGGACCTTTTAATTCCATCTCCAATCCTATGAGAATTCATATGAGCGTAGTGTGAATGTCAAAAGTCCGAATCGCGTTATGGCTTTGAAAATTTGATCTTTTTTTAACACTTTAATGGTGAGAGCCTCGTACACTGAACTGTCATTTTCTTTGTATGATATAAAAAATAAAATATTTTTCATTTAATACTCGTTAAATAGATTACAGTACCAAAAAATGAGGTTATTCAGTCATGATACTAATTTAATCCATTTATCAACCGTAGTAGCAGGTCATTTTATTGAATTTGTATCGTGCTAATCTATTGTGTTAAAAAGTACCACTCCTATGGGACTAACTGGTCAAAACCTAACTATCGAAGAGTAGGTAAGTCTTCGCTGATGGTTATAAACAAAATGTAGTCGGTAATGACTAGATCAATGACACACTATCAATCTATACAACTTATTTTTGTTCCTTTCCAAACACTCCCGATATCCCTGCTCTAATTTTTATTGGGAGTAGTAACGGATTATATAATCCATCGGTCATGTATAATAAGATGAAAAAGTCCAACCTGATAAAAATTTGCCAAAAAAGTCATGAATAATCCCACGTGTCGAGAACTAATCAAAGAGAATAATTCGTTCTTGAAGTAGAATAAAAGCATAGCCATGCATTGAAGACTTGGCAAGTCTTCTCTGGTTGTTATACACAAAACGCACTAATTCAAGGCCACGTGCCTATAAATATTAAATTAGGCCTTATAAATATTTATTATAATAATATATATTGATAAGTAATTTTTAAATTTAATTTATTTGTTGTTTCTTTTTGAGATTCAAAAATATTAATTAAAATTTTAAATTAGAGCTTTATATATTAAAACTTCATTAACAAAAGTTGACTCCTCGACCAAATGTGATTACGATAGTTATTTATTGAATATAAAGAGAAAGAGAAAGAGAATAAAATTTTAGGTGAGCTAACCAAAAAAAAAAATTGAAATAAATACAAAACTTAAAATTTGTTTGAGTTTATTGGTCTTGGAATATATGAAACATGCTTTAATATTGCGGAGAAGCAAGACGATGTTTTAATAAGAAAAATTTAGCAAGACAACTATGATTACAATTAGTTCCAGATTGTGAAATACTTCTACTCATTCTATTCTATATATTTTTGTGCACTTTAAAAAATAAGTGAGCAAAAATCTATCCTAAATTAGAAGTGACCTCAAATTTAATTTCAAAACTATTAGTTAATAGACAATAAGTTGGACGGTTAATTTTAATAATAAGATAGAAAAATATGATATTAAGTGTTTTCGTATACCATAAACATTTGGTAAGATAAAAAAAAAAATCATGTCGAACTTTAGGGCCTTAAATGTTTTTGTAAGAAATTCTAAAGCTTTTACAATAATACTACATGTATTTAGCCTGATGACCTAATTTTGACACCTAATAAATTGTGGTTACTCCATTGTTAGTCTGTTCAATGATAGCTCCTATTGCGAATTCAATGTTATACTAAGTATAGAGTGTCAAATGTCATCTTAGGGACTGTATTAAAATATTTTTTATATCAGGATCCGTAACTTGATCTAAACTTGATATTAAATAACAATTGATCTAATTTAGTCCAATCTCATTCTTTAATACCCAAAACAAACATGCCATTATAAGAGTCTAACCCATCATATATCAATTTCTAAAAGGATTGAGCCTACACAGTCCCACAACATCTCAATTTAGAACAATGACACTGTTACTAAGATGCACCATTATTTCCAATATTACACTATTTTGTCCCCATGCCTACCTGCAGCTAACATCTCAAACTTCCTCAAACAAAGCTTCTTAGACATCATAATACAACTACTTTTATGTTTCAGGAGCTTTGTGTTATATTTATGGTAGCAATAATTGTGTATCTGAAGACATTTGACACTACTAAAAATCAAACACTGATAAAGGGGTAGGTGACTGAGAATGGAAGTATATGTATAAGAATTTGGGGAATTATTTGGCCCTGGGGTCGCGTAATGAAAATAATATTTTTTAGCAGAAATAGAATTTTAAGGATGAATTTTATACTATTAAATCAAAATACACGAAGATAGAATTAATCGTGACTATTGTTAAATTTTTATAAATTGAGAATTTAAATTTTTAACTGAAATATTAGATAGAACTGGTAATTTGAATGGATAGGGGATGATATTTTCACTAACAGAATACGATTGGCGCTTCCATGATTGCAAGTTGAATGATCAAGGGAAGAGAACAGTCCTTAAAAGGAATGAGTATCAATTGGCGCTTCCATGAGAAAATTATTGGATGTCAGGTAAGGAAAAAGTAATGAGAGTTGGTGTAGAAAGAAAAACAAAGATTTGAAGACTTGGTAAGTCTCTTATACTCGTAATAAGGATTAATATGATACCAAGAAATTATAATATATTTAAAAAAATCATAGATTTTCTTTAAATAATACTAATTAAACAATTTGTTGTGTTAAAATCCAATTATTTATGTATAATAGTAGCCTACCAATTTGTCATCGGGTCATTTCATTTTAGATTTCATGCCAAGAATACTAACTAATCATACTCTTGCTAATTTTTTGTTGGGTTCATGTTGTGTTAGCATATAATGTCGAAAATAAACACTAATAGAAGGAATACTTTGTCTTTGAAATAGAAAAAAAACCTAACCATTCAAGACTTGGTAAGTCTTCTCTGGTTAATATAAACAAAATGCATTAAGTAATGACTCATTCAAGGCCACATGACTATAAATAAGGGCTTTTACCATGCTAAATCTTTCAGCTCTCACCAAGCAATACTTCAAAGAAAAGGCAATTTGCTTCATATAAAGATGGCCAATCACTTCCTGGCTACAATTGCCCTTGTGGCTCTGGCTTCCTCCTTTGCCTATGCATCAGATCCTAGTCCTTTGCAGGACTTTTGTGTTGCTATCAATGACCCCAAGGCTGCAGGTATCAATCTGTTCTCTTTATTTTCATATTCAACATTACATGTTATGTGGGTTCATTAACTAATTCTAACTTGACAAAACTCCTATTAATATTCATGCAGTGTTTGTGAATGGAAAGTTTTGTAAGGACCCTAAACTTGCCACAGCTGATGATTTCTTTTTCCCCCCTCCCAACATGTCTGGTCTCAACATTCCCAGAAATACATCAAACCCACTTGGGTCGGTTGTAACTGCAGTAAATGTTGAACAAATACCAGGACTCAACACGCTTGGTATCTCCTTAGCTCGTATTGATTTTGGTTCGTATGGCCTCAATCCACCCCATACCCACCCTCGTGCTACCGAAATCCTTGTTGTCTTGGAGGGTACCCTCTACGTTGGCTTTGTCACTTCCAATTTGAACCCTGGCAACCGCCTCATCACCAAGGTCTTACATGCGGGAGATGTCTTTGTATTTCCCCAGGGTCTCATTCACTTCCAATTTAACCCGGAAAAAACTAATGCAATTGCTTTTGCCGGTCTAAGCAGCCAAAATCCTGGAGTCATCACTATTGCAAATGCTGTCTTTGGCTCGACACCACCCATTTCTATTGATGTCCTTACCAAGGCATTCCAAGTGGACAAAAACGTTGTTGAGTATCTTCAGAAACAATTCTGGTGGGACAACAACAACTAGAGCAGCTTTGCCATCTTCTACTTTTTAAAATTATTATAAGAATGAAGTGTGTGTGTGTGTGTGTTTGTTATGTTTTGTGGCATTTGTACTACAAAGATTACCTACCCCATATATATAATAAATTGTTGTGCTCGTTATATGTACGGTTCTTCTCTTAGCAAGACTTTCTCGTTATAATAATGAAGTTCAGCTATCCATTGTTAAACTTGTTACAAAGATTTTATGTTGTTATAATAATGAAGTTCGTTACATGCTTGTGTGTGTAATATATGAACTCGGATCAACCAAATTACAAATATTATCTGTTGTGGCGACGTTCAACTATCCATTGTTAAATTTGTTGGACTCTGATGGCTATCTTAGTTGAATCCACAATTCCATCTAATAGAATTTAATAAATTTTGTGATGCATGATTGAACATGAAAAAAAAAATTAACAGTACCCACTTATGGACAATAATAATGGATCGGGATTAATACATCATCTCTCAATATTTAGAAACCTACGCATAAAGGGTATTGTGTTTTTATACTGTATCTTTAACTTTGTTAGCTATTATACTTTATTGCCAAACCACAAGGATTAAAGTATAGAGAAGTAAAGATTGCTGGAGCCAACAATTGGGGGGGGGGGGGGGGGGGGGGTTATTTATAATGGGACATTCAAAATTTCATTAAGGACTTTTTAAGGGTCACGATGACATTTAGTGAGACTCAAAAGATTTTAGTTGTAGCGATCAAATCTGTCAAAATTGGCCAAATTTAGGATTTAAATGATTAAAATCTATTAGTGCCATTACGACAGAGGTTTACTTTCATGTCACGGACAAGTCATTTCGTCAAATAGTCTATCAAAATCTCAATCAATTTTACATATGTCAAACTAACTACTCTGTCACCTGGGAGTTGTTTAATAATATTTTACAAAGTCTAAGAAATCTTGATTTTCTATTATACATCTTACTCTTTGCACGAGCAAAGGTCGCTTGACTATCATAATAAACAGTGAACGATTGGCCACCAATGAATCGACTTAGTGTACCGACTGCAAATGTTCTAATTTTTCTTTTTATTGACTTTACCAATTTGATATGGGATGGATTGCAGTTGACCCTTAACACATTACACATATTGCATCATATATATGTAGTAATAAAATCCATGGACATAGCTACTATGCATTACTTAATTTCTATTTAAAGACCCACGAGTTGAATATGGCTTTTCATATTGTTTTCACTCAGTTTTATTAGAACCCAAAAAATTCTAATGGTATAATACAAACAACTCAATCACGGATGATTAAACTTGATCGAACTTAGGGATTCAATGCTGATAAAAGAATGTTCCATTCGATCTGTAAATTGCCGATTCTAATTTCCTATCCTTTTGAAATTTAAAGC
Source organism: Ilex paraguariensis (assembly GCA_963454935.2). Lineage (NCBI taxonomy): Eukaryota > Viridiplantae > Streptophyta > Magnoliopsida > Aquifoliales > Aquifoliaceae > Ilex > Ilex paraguariensis. Next base: position 196,991 of record CAUOFW020009780.1, read on the forward strand.
TAGTCTTTTACCAGCTAGGACAGCCCCAGATCTCATCTTACTACACCATCAGGATGCAATAAGCAATCTAAAATGCATTTTCTTCTTTGGTTTCGAGAACAATATATCCAGACAAGACTCTAAAGTCCGTTTGGCTGGATGGATGATAAAATAGAAAGATGAAAAAATAAAAAGATGGGAAATAGAAGTGAAACACTTTCCATCATTCAAGGGAAGAATCATTCATTTCCTCAATTATGTTTGGTAAGAGAGATGGAATATAGAAAGAATTGAATTTTGGGAAAATCCTAGTTTGCCCCTTAAAAGATACAAATTTTTTCACTTTCCTCCCGAATGATTAATTTTTCCATATTGTCCCCTGAAAGACTTTAGAAGGTTACAATGTAGTAAATCGTCATTTTTTTCGTTTGTCGTCCGTTTGGTTTTGTTATCACATGATTTGCACGTGATAATAGGTGGGGATGTATTGTAAAATCATTGTCTATGTAAAATCATTCATCTACCCAAGTGATTTGGGTAATCTACTGTGTGTGTGTGAGAGAGAGAGAGAGAGAGAGAGATTTCGGTTCCCAGGTTTGTTCGTGGAAGAAGAAGATCCAGAAAGTAGGAGAAGAAGGAGAAATGCAATCCATATGTTACTATGGTAGAACTCCCGAAACGAAGACATCGGGGACAGATTTGAACCCAGGAAGGAGATTTATCACATGTGCGAATAACGAGGTAAGTTGTTCCATTATTCATCTTTAGTTGGTTTGTGTCCATATTATTTAGCAAGATATTGGTGTTCAAGCAACTGATTATTACAACTTGTATTTGATAAATTAGGGATTTTTTACAACTAGGGTTAGTTTTATTTCTTGAAAATTATGTTTTCTGCACATCGAACAACTTATTTTCCACTTTTAGTGCGTACTACCGATGGTTTTGTTCAGTTTCTTTTCAACATTTCTTATGGTTACAGCTAAGTGTGGTTACTTTCTATGGATTGATCCCCCAATGTGTACTAGATCACGCCATATAATTCCGGGTTTGCTGCATCGTGTTATACATTTTGAAGAGTAGTTGGAGCAATCCAGAGTAAGAGAGAGGATGCTTTGGTGCTGCATGATTGGTTCCTGGTTTCTCATTGTGATCTTCTGTGTCTACATTAATGCAATTGATGGACATGGCTCAGCTGTGGAGGTTCCAAATGGAGATATTTTGCCATTGCAACTGTTGTGAATGCGTATCCATGAAGTATAAGCTGATGGATATTTTGCCTTTGCAACTGTTGTGAATGTGTGATCGGTGAAGTGAAGCTAGGTGACACTGATGAAATTTTTTTGCCAAGTTAGATATTTTGTTGTATGTAATATGATGATGGTTGCTATAATGAAATAATGAAGTTATGTAATATTATGATTCAATAGTGAATTTGTGTATCCATGAATCAACTTGGTTTCTCATTCTACTAAAAAGTGCATATTCATTTCACAAAAAATGCATATTCATTTACCAAAAAAGTGTTGCAGTTCAGCTACATCAGAAATATGTATAACAAAAGAAACAGCTAGCTGTGATATGTTAACAAAAGAGATAGCTATCTAGTATTTTCAACTTGTGTTCAATTTGTTGGTATGTTCAACTTGATGGTATGTTTGCCTTGTGTTCAATTTGATTTGTGGTGAACCACATTCTTCTGTGGGAGACTGCTTTCTGGCTTTCAACTACTTTTTGATGCATTACTTGGTGTATTCCAAGTTGATTTTTGTGATGCTGATGGTGCTCTCCAAGCAAACTGAATGGAAGTAGATGCTGATGGTGCTCTCCAAGCAGATTGAATGGAAATAGATGCTGATGGTGCTCTCCAACTAGATTGAATGGAGGTAGATGCTGATGGTGCTCTCCACCCAGACTGAATGGAAGTAGATGCTGATGGCTTCTTGACTGATTTGGTTGATACAATTGTAGGTTCATATTGTGATCCATTGTTCCTCCTTCTAATCTGTTAATGAAAAATAAAAATTAGCTCATTTATTGAAAAATAAAAACAAGCACGATAACAAACATGAAATGCTTCATATCTTACAGGCAACTTTTGTCTGCCAATTGGAACATTCAATGTTGCAGATTGGGATTGAGAATGATGTGAGCAAGCAAAATTGGGGTTTCTAATTTCTGAGTCAGTTACAAGTTTGTCCACTTGAGCGTGAAATATACATTAAAGCTGAATTGTTCTTCTTAATTCTTGGACTTGATTATACAAGTTGTATTTGGGTTGGTTGTTCTTAATTCTTCACAGTAATCCCATAATAAACTGAACTGTTCTTTGTCTGTGCCACTCACAATTGCCATTGCTTTATGTTTAGCTTTATATACCTTGTTTTTCCTAAGTTTAGAACATGCTCTTTCTGCACAGTTTCCTTGAAGGATTTCATGGGCCATGTAGGGTTTGATCTTAGTCTATCAACATATGTATATGCAATCTAGTTTGAAGTGGCATGTTTAATGTTAAGAGTTCTATTGCAACTATGGGAAGCATTATATGTTTTAACTTGCATGTTGTTTTCACCTGCCATGCTGGAAGCTAATATCAACCACTCACAATCAGGCCTACAAACTGCCTTTATTCTACATTTATCATTTTTAATGAACTTTATCTCCATACCCCATTTGATTGCATGTTGCCTAACTGCAACTCTAAACTGAGTTGCATTTCTGAACAACATACCAAGCTTAAATTGTGGATCAACCATGTCAGTCCTAGCATTGAAGTGTGGATACTTAACCTTGGACTTTCCTCCTTCCTCACCCTCTGATGTTGATCCACTAAGACTGACCAACTCATCTGTGTCATATTCTTCACCATAAATTGTGCCCCTGTCACCAACTCCTTCACCTTTGGCAACTCCTTTGTCTTCCTCCCATCATTTCCCTTTGTTAACTCTAACAAATTCAGCATCATGATCCACCAAAGTATCATACAATTCATCATCATGCATGCCATACTCACTATCATAAAAGTATTCATACTCTGAGGACTCTCCATTTGTGTACGAGCCACTCTCATTAGAAATTTCAAAGTATTGGTTTTCATTTTGATTTTCTACCAAACCACTTGCATTTGAATCAACTTGACTATGGATAAACACATTTGGAATGATGTGCTCAACATAAACATCAATGATTCTGTCGCTATCAACATAATTAATCATTTTCATGGTCTGTCAGTCATTTTCTAATACTTTCTATCCATCAGTAGTTATATGGTGGAACCTACTCAACTCAGAGGATCCCACTTCTGTAGCCTTTACCATATTCTCCAACTCAATCAAAGAAGGATGGTCAGCATCACAAATATCTATGTGATTTATCTTCCTGCCAATATAACGTTTCTTGCCTTACTGCCCATTCTACCACCATGATGCAATCGAATAATAAAATATCCACAAATATTATCTGCATATCTACTCAGTCTTCTCCCCCAAATCTAGTCCCTTCTTCTTCTCTCTCTCTCTCTCTCTCTCAGTAGATTACCCAAATCACTTGGGTAGACGAAGACAAGATTTTGCACAGACAATGATTTTACAATACAACCCCTCATGTTATCACGTGCAAATCACGTGATAACAAAACCAAACGGACAACAAACGAAAAAAATGACGATTGATTACATTGCAACATTTTAATGTCTTTCAGGGGGCAATATAGAGAAATTAATCATTCGGGAGGCAAAGTGAAAAAATTTGTATCTTTGAGGGGGCAAACCGGGATTTTCCCTTGATTTTTCTTTTGTATTTGATAAGGTAGAAAAAATATCTTTCCTTTCCTCCAACTTTTTATCTTTCCAACTTTCTATCTTTTCATTTTTCTATCGTACCAAACAACACGTAATGCTGCTAGTGACAAACTTCTTGTGGCAAATAGAAATATCTTGGCGACAAAAGAAAAGTGTCATGGAAAATCAACATTTTTTACATGTTACTAATTTTTATTGAGCATGTTATTATTTTTTCAATGTTACTTTTTTGGATGCTGAAAAATAGGAGGTTTTTTCCTCTAGTTATGAGTTTGAATGTAACTAATTTTATTTTCAATTTTGTTCAATGTTCTATATTGCTATATTTTTTTTTTGGTAGAGCATATTACTATTTTTGTTGAATATGTTACTATTTTTGTTGAACATGTTACTATTGTTATTTTTTTAAATATTAATATCAAATGTTAGTATTTTTTTTTATGTTTAAATGTTGCTATTTTTTGTGTTTAAATGATATTATTTTTTATATTTAAATGATAATTTTTTTTTGTATTTTGTATTTTTAATGTTACTATCTATATAATAAAGTACAATACAATTCAAATTTCAAAAGATAAACAAAATGACTTTTATTTTTCACGGTTGAAATCTCTTTAAATTTTATTTTAAAATTAAACCGACGGCTAATATGAACACCCCAATTCAATAGGGAAAATAGGGCCCTAAGGGTGTGTTTGAAGTGAATTTTTAAAAGTTCTTTTAGAATTTATAACTTCACCTAAATACTTTTAAAAAAATATAGTGTTTGAAACCGCCCTACTACCACCACCACCATCACCACTACCGTCGCTGTAACCTCTGCCACAACCATCACTACCACACTCACTGCCCTACCACCACCGCTATTACCGTTGTTGCCACCCTACCCCTAGCACCACCTTCACTGCCCCACCACAACAACTACCACCACCGTTGCCACCCCCCACCACCAGCTTTGCCACAACAACCACCATCACCACCATTGCCCAACCACCACCACTATCGCCACCCCCACCACCACCACCGTCATTCTCCCATCATCACCCTTACCACCATCAACCCCACAACCATCACCATGCCACTCCATCACCGCCACCACCACCCACGACTGATTGCTATCACCAATCACCATCATCATCTTATTCACATATTTATTACTACTATCATCATCATTACACTATAACCGTTGCTCACTGTTAGCACCCACCACCACCATCAGTCGTTGTCCACAATCGTTGCCAGCCACTATCATCCACACCCACCACATCTACCACCACCACCACCACCCGTCATCGTTCACTACTGCTGCCACTCATTGTCACCCACTCCCACCACACCTTTCACCACCACCACCATCGTCATTCGCCACTACTTATCACAATGTCGCTTAAAAACACCAATTGTCTCCCGTCGCCACCATTGTCATCGCCCACCACCACCACCACCACTATCATCACCCCACCACCACCATTGTCAACCACCACCACCCACACCCACCACCATAACTACTGTCATCCATGACTTCCACTGTCACTATCGTCACCCAAAACTGACCATCATCATCACCGTTGTGACCCATGGCTGCCACCAGCATCACAGTCGTTGTCACTCACCACAATTATCATCGTTTTTCACAACCACCACTACCACCAATGCTTAAATTTCTTTTTTTTTTACCTCCTTTTTGTTTGTGATTTGATTTTGTGTGTGAATACAAATATATTTATTATTGACAAATTTTTTTATTACTCCGTGCCTGAAATAACTACTATATAGATATACCAGTCATATCCTGTGGCTAAAGGCACCAAAAAACAAAAAATTCGAGTGGTCAAAAACTCGATCTCACTATATTAAATAACAATTGTTTCTCTTCATTTATTTAAAATTTATTTTTACTTATTATTTTCTTAATAATATTGACAAAATTTTCTCAAAATACATAATGCGATAACATTTTCTCAACATGTGTATACCATCGTATATAAATAATATCTAAAATAAAAATTATGTTAACCAACAAATTAATAAAATATTAAATAATTGAACATTTGATAAGATGGGTGATGTGATGAAATTGGGGGTAAAAATATGTAGGGGATAAATTTCAACTTCCCATGTGATTTATTATATACTAGTCATAACCTGTGCCTGAAGGCACGATAGAATAAAAAATTCGAGTCCTAAAAAATCAATATCATTATATTAAATAATATTTTTTCTTTCTTTCATTTGTTTGATTAAATCATTCAAAATTTATTTTTATCCATTATTTTTTTAGAGATATTGACAAAATTTTCTCAAAATATGTAATTCAATAAATTTTTTTAAAAGATCTATACAATCATGTATGGATAATATCTAAAATAAAAATTATGTTAAATTACAAATTAATCAATCGTTTAGCATGCGATAGAAATGAGTGATGTGATGATTTTGGGGAGTGAAAAATGTATAGGGGATAAAATTTAACTTCCTGTGTGTTTTAATATATAGATTTGCATAGATATAAGGGAAAATTTCATTCAGATCCCTTGTAGTTAGGTCGAAATTCAATGACACCTCCTTCCAATTTTGAAATTTCACTATCACTCCCTGTTAGTGATTGTCAGGTTACACCGTTAATGGCGATGGTTGATTTATAGAAATATCCCTTAGTATTTTATAGGGTAAATTTTATCTACACCCGTTATAAATAGACTTAACTTTAACAACATCCTCTGTAAATAGACCTAACTTTAACAACACCCCTTCTTGATTCTGAAATGTCAATATACTCCCTTTTAGTTCTATTATATTAGCCTTTATTTTGAACAATTTAATATTCAATTTGATCAAATTAATTTTCTTTATTTAATTTAAACTAAATTAACATTTCATCTCATTAAACAACACAAAATTTATATTTAATTTTATCAAATTAGTATTTAGTTATATTAATTTTATATTTCATTTCATTTCATCAAATTAATATTATTTCTTTAATTTAGTATTAAGTTATTATTTATTTTTATCACATCAACATCAAATTGAAATTCAATTTTATTAAATTAAACTATTTGATTTATTAAATTTCATTAATTTAAAATTTAACCTTATCAAATTAATGTCATTTCTTTACTTTAACATCAAATGAACATTTAGTTTTATTAAAAAAATATTCAAATTTATTCAATTAACATTAAATTAAATCAAATTAATATCAATTAATATTTAATTTTATCAAATTAAAATTTAAATTTATCAAAATTAAGAACAAATTTATTCAATTAATATTAAATTTTATCAAATAATTTTAAACTTTACATATGAAGTATGATGTGTGAGGAGCGGTCGGACGACGTTGTGGAGGACATATGATAGCAAAGGAATTAGAAATGGATAAAATTTTGACATTGAATTTATCAATTGTAATTTTTATTATAAAAAAATCATTTTTAACTATAAAAATTATTATGAAAAAAATATAAAAATTATAAAAACTTGAATATGTAACCAAATGATTGATAATATGATGACTAATATTATTACAAAGTTATAATACGATGTTTTAAAATAAAAATTCATTGGAATAATATAATGATTAAAATTACGTTTGTTAGCTGGTTAGCACATATAATAGAGAAAAAATTGATGACATTTTAGTCTATTTTCATAATAAAGAGTAATTTTAGTATTTTCATAAAATATTAGTTAAATTATTATTTTATCTACTATAGAGACAAAAGTTATAGTAATAGGGGTTGACATTGAATTTAAATTCAACTACATGATGTTTAGATGAAACTTTTCCTAAGATATAACATGTCGATATAGTATGTCTTCGATTTTTGTACTATATATATGTACAGTAAAGATGTGTGTGTAATATGAATAGTAAAGATGGAGAGCAGCTACATTAGGAAAGAATTTTGGGGAGACATGTGTCTCAGTTTGCAAAGAGAATCATGAAAGATGAGAGTGTGAGGGATAATCAATGTCTCAGTATAAAAAGTGATACATTAACATAAGAAATAAAATCAGGAAAATAATAATTAGAGTTGTAATCTATATTTTAGGGAGAGAGAGACAGAGTTGAGGAATGAGAGATCGCGTAATTGCTGGATTTGATTGGATTGAGAAATTAAATTTATGTGTGTTAGTTTTGTAAACTATATGTTTTGAGCGGCAAAAAATTTTCTAGAGCTAATATGGTACGTCGAATTGAAACAATTTGAGACGTCAATAGCTTGAGATAGTTTGAAATATCGTCGGCCGTTGGATGATATTTTTTTTGATCTCGAAACGATCTGAGTTATTTGTCTATTGAATTCCAAATCGTTCTACTTTATTATATAGATATGAGAGAAATATAGTCCTAACTTATATATGGACATAGATAGATATAAGAGAGAAAAAATTTTAATATTAGTCAAACTCGTAAGATTAAGGAGTTTTTAGTTTTTAATATTACTTCACTGCTAAAAGGAAGTTATAGTTTGGCAACATTGATAAAAAACGGATTTCATAACAAATAAAATTTCTTTGCAAACTTAAGTCCAAACTAAGTGCATATAAGGGGACCGACATCTAAATTTTTTTTATTTTTACAAATCACTTTTTAAATTTCACAAAAGGTCCCAAACTGATATACCAAATAGGCCCAATATGTACGGACCTGAGAGTTGACATATAGGTAGCTGGATATATATGTAAAAAGACATTACTAACACCAAAAATAGGATTGGACAATAGGCAATTTAATAGGTAATTTTAGGAGAATTACACTCAGTTTTTTTTCAATTTATCATTAAATCACATAGATTCCTTAATATTTGAAATATTATATACAGACCCCTTAAGGTTTGTACACATATAACACTTAGACTCCGTTGTTAATATCTGTTAGTAAATTACATCCAAACCCCTATGAAGTTTGTAGACGTATAATACTTAGACCCCTCAAATTTAAAATGTTATATTTAAATCAAAAATACTCCAACCAAAGATAAAATATAAAAAATTTTAAATTTTATAACCAAAATTCATGTTTTATTAGGACATTTATTGAAATAAAATTAAAAATAAAAATCTAGTTTTTCTTTAAAAATCATAATTAATATATAATTAAACTTGTAGTAGTGTATAGGTTCAGACGAGGGCACAGTGTAATACAGACAGGACCTTATCCAGAGTGATGCATCAAATTTTCCTCATTTTCTGTAAGCGAAAAAATAAGGCCCTTGACCCTTTATTTTCTTTTATTTATTTATTTTTGAACCATCTCAACCCTTCAATTCACAAATCTACGACTTGTGAGTAATAATTAATTCACTCAGGCCATGTTATCAGAATTGGATCGGATATGGGGAGGCACCAAATCAATAGTTTATTGGATAAACTGATCGGACAAGTTGTGTAATAAAAAATAAAAAATATTGTAAAACATAATAATTATACTAAAAAAAATATTATATTTTATATACAACGAGAAAAACAAAAAACAAAAAAAAGAAACAAGTCTTATAATTTTTGTTTTCTAGTTTTGCAAATAAGCTTTGACAGGCGACAGCAAGCACAGAGAGAGAGAGAGAGAGAGAGAGAGAGAGAGAGAGAGAGATCAGTCATCAGACCTGAGAGTGAGATTGTGTGATGAGATCGAGTGATGGCTGAACCGCTGGAGGCTGGAAGCTAGAGAAGGAGCAGAGATACGGCTGGACTCCTGAAGGATTAATGATCGAGCTGTTGTTCATTGCCTAAGCTGCTTGTTTATCGCAAAGATTCGCTGAAGTGCAAATCGTCCTGTTCATCAGTTTTATCAAAAATCGGTTGATTTAGCGGTTTCCACACTGCTTTAGATTGTTTGTGGGTCTTATCAAACATTAAAATTTGAGATCGATTCAATGGTTCCTACAAATTATGTTGTTCATTTGTCAATCTAATCTATACTGATGTTTATTTAATTAAAAGGAACATGAATTAGAGATAGAAAAGTCATTTGGTGTAGTTAACTTGGGCTACCATATACTAAACCGACTCCCATCAGTTTGTCCAACCCCATGTATATGTTTTACTACTCTGTATATGAATCTCAAGTTTAAAAATCCTAATCAAACAAAAAATTAAGTGATTTATCGGACTATTTTACTTAGAGTATCTATAACTTTTACTCAAATTTAAATTTGAATAAAAAAGCTCAAAAAACTTGTTTCAACATTTGACTTAAATTTATACGTAATCAAGGGAGACTCTTTTTTTTTCATTCAAATCAATGTAAACTCAAATTTTTAACCAAATCTTTAATAGTGAAATTTTATCCTCTTTTAAAGATTCAATGGTTATCTTTACTCTCTCTTTTAAATTTGAGTTTCTCTTTCTTTAAATTTGAGTTTCTCCTTCTTTAAATTTGAGTTTGTCTATTGGAACCCTTTGTATCAAATCAAATTTTTTACTCAAATGTTAATTTAAATTTGAATAAAAATTTAAGTCATGGTTGAAGAGGCTCTTAACCCCACCATTCCAAACCCATCAAACAAATAGCCCCTTGGACATTTGATATGGGGACTGAATCAATTGTAATTGTTGAATTGAATATGTGTTTTATCTAACATTGAAACTCACAATTAATCTAATAATTATATTAAATTAGGTCTCGAAATAAGTGGCTATAAAATTTCTCTCTTTTTTCTCTAGTCGTCAACCTCTCCAATTAAAACCAACTGAACATCACTCTCTTCACTAATTTGCAGGTTTCAATTAGTCTACAAGAAGGTTTCTAATTTATCATTTCCGCTTAGGACCAAGGTGATATATAGGCTTTCTTATTTGCATTCGCAAATGTGGTGGCTGACTCTCTCTTAAAGTATTTGGGGTTTTATTGTTAGTTGATGAGACGATGTCATTAATGTTTACATGATATCACTGTTGTATTTAATAGAGAATAAATTCTTTATAGTCAGCCTGTAAACAATTAGCTAATCAAAATTAAGGGGTTACACAAACTCATTGGGAATCCTCAGCATTGATTTATGCGTTCGTGTAGCTCCTCAATTTTGATTGGCTGTCTATAAATAATTTAATCACTATCGAATATTCTCTCGTATATATGGGATTTTGAATTGCTAAATATATCAGCTCTCTCGTAATGCCCAATACAGATATGCGTTTGGACCTATCTAATAAATAAATAGATAAATAAGAAGATAGCAAATTATTTAGAAATTTAGAATTTGTTGTACATAGGTATCTTATGGTTAAACTATAAAAATAAATAAATAACTAAATAAATAAATAAATATATATATATTTAGTGTATTAGGTACCAAGGGTAATTATAAAATAAGAATAATAATAAAAAAAAGGGATAAAAGTGTGATTAAAATGAATTCTCTTGTTGCCCTAGAAGTCTATTGACATATAGACATATATATATTCTTTTCCCAACATCTACACAAACGTTAGAATAAGAGAAAGGAGAGAAGATGCTAGGGTTTTGAGTAAAGAAAAAGGAAGAGAAAAAAAGAAAGGAATTTAGAGAAGAAGGAAGAAAACTAGAAGATTTGATCATCAAGGTTAGTCATCAAATTAATATTTAATTTTGTATTTAATCATTATATGTATATATACATTCATGGTGAAGAGTAGTGATGAATTTATAACTGAGTTTTATTAGAAGTTGTTAATTTAAGTATTTTGAGACCTAATATAGATTTATTATTTTTGAGGCCTTTAAAGAATTTGTTTAATGTCGTACAAAGCAAAAAGAAAACAAAAGGGAAAGGAAGTACTGGTTCAGGTTTTGCCGCGGGAAGAAGAAGGCCAAATCTAAAAAAATTATAGAAACTCCCCTTTAGTTTCAAAGAGTTTTATTTTGACCCCTTTATTCTTCTAAACTTAATTTTAAGTACCTTTTTACTTGGTAAGCTGCAAGAACAGAATCCTGGAAAATTTATGGCAAGCCCGTAAACAGAAAATTCGTTTTTTAAGAAAATTATACTTTGGCCCCAAAATTTTAGAAAATTTTTCTAAATAGCCCATAATATTTCCATACCATATTATCTCATATTAGAAAGGATATTTATATGTAAAATATATATTAAGTATATATCAATGGGTAGGAAATATAAAGATTAAATATAAAATCGCGAAACGACGAGATTAGGAAAAATAATTGACTGTTATATGATATTTTGTATTAGGTGGTGATTGTATTGAGATTGAGAAAGAGTGCTTTGAATTGAATTTTAGAAATCAAGGTGAGTAGTTTACTGCTTCTTTTGGGAGGATTTTCTATATTAAATGTGTGGGTGCATGTGTGTGAATTTTTCATATATATGATATATGTGTTGATATTTGGGGTTGCAATTGAATGTTTTGAAATCGTGAATTGTTATACATATAAATTTTGCAAAAATTATGGGATAATTATATCATTGCTTTGGTGATGAAAGAGAAATTTTGTGTGCGTGAGATTAAAACTACAGTTTTGGTGTGTGTAGAAATCATGTTTATGAGACGGGCACTGGGGTTACCAGGTCTAAGTTGTAACAATCGACTGGGACTAGGGTTACCAGACCTAAGTTGTAACAAGCGACTGAGCCAGTTACCAGGCTAGTGATAACAAGAGACTGAACCAGTTATCAGGCTAGTAGTAACAAACATGATTTGACAAGTGTGTTTAAAAATTGAATGTGTGTGAATGTTTTGCGTTAAAATTCATTTACAAAGTTATTTGTGATCAAAAAATCATTTTGGTTTAAATGATTTTATGGGAGGGTATTATAAGAGGTGGTTGTTATTCACGGGCCTTTGTGCTCACCAAAACATTTAACATTTTTCAAGTGAGGATCAAGGGGAGGAGTAAGTCCTCGAATAGACAAGGGATTAAAAGAATTGAAGATTTATTTTATCGTAAGTTTCAGGAATAAATGTCTTTTGTAGTTTTGAGACAATATTCAATTGTTTTGTGAACAATATTGCTTATGCTTAGAGTAGTGAACTTTAGAGATTAATTATTGTTTTACATGAGTTTAATAATAATGTCGGTAATGTTAGTTTATTCCTCTGATATTCATTAGATCGGTAGAATAAATCACTTTATTGTTTGTCTTCCACTATATTTTGTATTTATTATACACAAGGATAGTTGGTTAAGGCCTTGGTGACCGGTCCGCTGCTCGCCGTATGTGATCCGGGGTGTGGGTGTAACATCTCTCACCAATCAATCCTTCAGAAAAATCAGTTTACTTCATAGAAAGATGACCAAAACCATTAAGAAGCAATTAGTAAAATAAATATGTAACCATGAAACTTCATTAATCAAAACCATCAACCAATATGTTGTTTAAGATTAATGTTTACCTTGAAATACTTATTTCAAATGTGAAATATGAATTGATTAATTATTTGAAGGATATTATATATATTTCATAATTGGACTTCAAATCTCATCTTCTTCTTTTATAATAGTAATATATATACATAATATTATGTAATAGTAAAAAGGGTCTCAATATGAGTGTCAAAGTGAATTATGGTCTAAAATAGAATGTCAATTAAAATAAACCAATTAACCACTGGGGACCTTTTAATTCCATCTCCAATCCTATGAGAATTCATATGAGCGTAGTGTGAATGTCAAAAGTCCGAATCGCGTTATGGCTTTGAAAATTTGATCTTTTTTTAACACTTTAATGGTGAGAGCCTCGTACACTGAACTGTCATTTTCTTTGTATGATATAAAAAATAAAATATTTTTCATTTAATACTCGTTAAATAGATTACAGTACCAAAAAATGAGGTTATTCAGTCATGATACTAATTTAATCCATTTATCAACCGTAGTAGCAGGTCATTTTATTGAATTTGTATCGTGCTAATCTATTGTGTTAAAAAGTACGACTCCTATGGGACTAACTGGTCAAAACCTAACTATCGAAGAGTAGGTAAGTCTTCGCTGATGGTTATAAACAAAATGTAGTCGGTAATGACTAGATCAATGACACACTATCAATCTATACAACTTATTTTTGTTCCTTTCCAAACACTCCCGATATCCCTGCTCTAATTTTTATTGGGAGTAGTAACGGATTATATAATCCATCGGTCATGTATAATAAGATGAAAAAGTCCAACCTGATAAAAATTTGCCAAAAAAGTCATGAATAATCCCACGTGTCGAGAACTAATCAAAGAGAATAATTCGTTCTTGAAGTAGAATAAAAGCATAGCCATGCATTGAAGACTTGGCAAGTCTTCTCTGGTTGTTATACACAAAACGCACTAATTCAAGGCCACGTGCCTATAAATATTAAATTAGGCCTTATAAATATTTATTATAATAATATATATTGATAAGTAATTTTCAAATTTAATTTATTTGTTGTTTCTTTTTGAGATTCAAAAATATTAATTAAAATTTTAAATTAGAGCTTTATATATTAAAACTTCATTAACAAAAGTCGACTCCTCGACCAAATGTGATTACGATAGTTATTTATTGAATATAAAGAGAAAGAGAAAGAGAATAAAATTTTAGGCGAGCTAACCAAAAAAAAAAATTGAAATAAATACAAAACTTAAAATTTGTTTGAGTTTATTGGTCTTGGAATATACGAAGCATGCTTTAATATTGCGGAGAAGCAAGACGATGTTTTAATAAGAAAAATTTAGCAAGACAACTATGATTACAATTAGTTCCAGAGAGTGAAATACTTCTACTCATTCTATTCTATATATTTTTGTGCACTTTAAAAAATAAGTGAGCAAAAATCTATCCTAAATTAGAAGTGACCTCAAATTTAATTTCAAAACTATTAGTTAATAGACAATAAGTTGGACGGTTAATTTTAATAATAAGATAGAAAAATATGATATTAAGTGTTTTCGTATACCATAAACATTTGGTAAGATAAAAAAAAAATCATGTCGAACTTTAGGGCCTTAAATGTTTTTGTAAGAAATTCTAAAGCTTTTACAATAATACTACATGTATTTAGCCTGATGACCTAATTTTGACACCTAATAAATTGTGGTTATTCCATTGTTAGTGGGTTCAATGATAGCTCCTATTGCGAATTCAATGTTATACTAAGTATAGAGTGTCAAATGTCATCTTAGGGACTGTATTAAAATATTTTTTATATCAGGATCCGTAACTTGATCTAAACTTGATATTAAATAACAATTGATCTAATTTAGTCCAATCTCATTCTTTAATACCCAAAACAAACATGCCATTATAAGAGTCTAACCCATCATATATCAATTTCTAAAAGGATTGAGCCTACACAGTCCCACAACATCTCAATTTAGAACAATGACACTGTTACTAAGATGCACCATTATTTCCAATATTACACTATTTTGTCCCCATGCCTACCTGCAGCTAACATCTCAAACTTCCTCAAACAAAGCTTCTTAGACATCATAATACAACTACTTTTATGTTTCAGGAGCTTTGTGTTATATTTATGGTAGCAATAATTGTGTATCTGAAGACATTTGACACTACTAAAAATCAAACACTGATAAAGGGGTAGGTGACTGAGAATGGAAGTATATGTATAAGAATTTGGGGAATTATTTGGCCCTGGGGTCGCGTAATGAAAATAATATTTTTTTGCAGAAATAGAATTTTAAGGATGAATTTTATACTATTAAATCAAAATACACGAAGATTGAATTAATCGTGACTATTGTTATATTTTTATAAATTGAGAATTTAAATTTTTAACTGAAATATTAGATAGAACTGGTAATTTGAATGGATAGGGGATGATATTTTCACTAACAGAATACGATTGGCGCTTCCATGATTGCAAGTTGAATGATCAAGGGAAGAGAACAGTCCTTAAAAGGAATGAGTATCAATTGGCGCTTCCATGAGAAAATTATTGGATGTCAGGTAAGGAAAAAGTAATGAGAGTTGGTGTAGAAAGAAAAACAAAGATTTGAAGACTTGGTAAGTCTCTTATACTCGTAATAAGGATTAATATGATACCAAGAAATTATAATATATTTAAAAAAATCATAGATTTTCTTTAAATAATACTAATTAAACAATTTGTTGTGTTAAAATCCAATTATTTACGTATAATAGTAGCCTACCAATTTGTCATCGGGTCATTTCATTTTAGATTTCATGCCAAGAATACTAACTAATCATACTCTTGCTAATTTTTTGTTGGGTTCATGTTGTGTTAGCATATAATGTCGAAAATAAACACTAATAGAAGGAATAATTTGTCTTTGAAATAGAAAAAAAACCTAACCATTCAAGACTTGGTAAGTCTTCTCTGGTTAATATAAACAAAATGCATTAAGTAATGACTCATTCAAGGCCACATGACTATAAATAAGGGCTTTTACCATGCTAAATCTTTCAGCTCTCACCAAGCAATACTTCAAAGAAAAGGCAATTTGCTTCATATAAAGATGGCCAATCACTTCCTGGCTACAATTGCCCTTGTGGCTCTGGCTTCCTCCTTTGCCTATGCATCAGATCCTAGTCCTTTGCAGGACTTTTGTGTTGCTATCAATGACCCCAAGGCTGCAGGTATCAATCTGTTCTCTTTATTTTCATATTCAACATTACATGCTATGTGGGTTCATTAACTAATTCTAACTTGACAAAACTCCTATTAATATTCATGCAGTGTTTGTGAATGGAAAGTTTTGTAAGGACCCTAAACTTGCCACAGCTGATGATTTCTTTTCCCCCCTCCCAACATGTCTGGTCTCAACATTCCCAGAAATACATCAAACCCACTTGGGTCGGTTGTAACTGCAGTAAATGTTGAACAAATACCAGGACTCAACACGCTTGGTATCTCCTTAGCTCGTATTGATTTTGGTTCGTATGGCCTCAATCCACCCCATACCCACCCTCGTGCTACCGAAATCCTTGTTGTCTTGGAGGGTACCCTCTACGTTGGCTTTGTCACTTCCAATTTGAACCCTGGCAACCGCCTCTTCACCAAGGTCTTACATGCGGGAGATGTCTTTGTATTTCCCCAGGGTCTCATTCACTTCCAATTTAACCCGGAAAAAACTAATGCAATTGCTTTTGCCGGTCTAAGTAGCCAAAATCCTGGAGTCATCACCATTGCAAACGCTGTCTTTGGCTCGACACCACCCATTTCTATTGATGTCCTTACCAAGGCATTCCAAGTGGACAAAAACGTTGTTGAGTATCTTCAGAAACAATTCTGGTGGGACAACAACAACTAGAGCAGCTTTGCCATCTTCTACTTTTTAAAATTATTATAAGAATGAAGTGTGTGTGTGTGTGTGTGTTTGTTATGTTTTGTGGCATTTGTACTACAAAGATTACCTACCCCATATATATAATAAATTGTTGTGCTCGTTATATGTACGGTTCTTCTCTTAGCAAGACTTTCTCGTTATAATAATGAAGTTCAGCTATCCATTGTTAAACTTGTTACAAAGATTTTATGTTGTTATAATAATGAAGTTCGTTACATGCTTGTGTGTGTAATATATGAACTCGGATCAACCAAATTACAAATATTATCTGTTGTGGCGACGTTCAACTATCCATTGTTAAATTTGTTGGACTCTGATGGCTATCTTAGTTGAATCCACAATTCCATCTAATAGAATTTAATAAATTTTGTGATGCATGATTGAACATGAAAAAAAAATTAACAGTACCCACTTATGGACAATAATAATGGATCGGGATTAATACATCATCTCTCAATATTTAGAAACCTACGCATAAAGGGTATTGTGTTTTTATACTGTATCTTTAACTTTGTTAGCTATTATACTTTATTGCCAAACCACAAGGATTAAAGTATAGAGAAGTAAAGATTGCTGGAGCCAACAATTGGGGGGGGGGGGGGGGGGTTATTTATAATGGGACATTCAAAATTTCATTAAGGACTTTTTAAGGGTCACGATGACATTTAGTGAGACTCAAAAGATTTTAGTTGTAGCGATCAAATCTGTCAAAATTGGCCAAATTTAGGATTTAAATGATTAAAATCTATTAGTGCCATTACGACAGAGGTTTACTTTCATGTCACGGACAAGTCATTTCGTCAAATAGTCTATCAAAATCTCAATCAATTTTACATATGTCAAACTAACTACTCTGTCACCTGGGAGTTGTTTAATAATATTTTACAAAGTCTAAGAAATCTTGATTTTCTATTATACATCTTACTCTTTGCACGAGCAAAGGTCGCTTGACTATCATAATAAACAGTGAACGATTGGCCACCAATGAATCGACTTAGTGTACCGACTGCAAATGTTCTAATTTTTCTTTTTATTGACTTTACCAATTTGATATGGGATGGATTGCAGTTGACCCTTAACACATTACACATATTGCATCATATATATGTAGTAATAAAATCCATGGACATAGCTACTATGCATTACTTAATTTCTATTTAAAGACCCACGAGTTGAATATGGCTTTTCATATTGTTTTCACTCAGTTTTATTAGAACCCAAAAAATTCTAATGGTATAATACAAACAACTCAATCACGGATGATTAAACTTGATCGAACTTAGGGATTCAATGCTGATAAAAGAATGTTCCATTCGATCTGTAAATTGCCGATTCTAATTTCCTATCCTTTTGAAATTTAAAGCTAGTCTTTTACCAGCTAGGACAGCCCCAGATCTCATCTTACTACACCATCAGGATGCAATAAGCAATCTAAAATGCATTTTCTTCTTTGGTTTCGAGAACAATATATCCAGACAAGACTCTAAAGTCCGTTTGGCTGGATGGATGATAAAATAGAAAGATGAAAAATAAAAAGATGGGAAATAGAAGTGAAACACTTTCCATCATTCAAGGGAAGAATCATTCATTTCCTCAATTATGTTTGGTAAGAGAGATGGAATATAGAAAGAATTGAATTTTGGGAAAATCCTAGTTTGCCCCTTAAAAGATACAAATTTTTTCACTTTCCTCCCGAATGATTAATTTTTCCATATTGTCCCCTGAAAGACTTTAGAAGGTTACAATGTAGTAAATCGTCATTTTTTTCGTTTGTCGTCCGTTTGGTTTTGTTATCACATGATTTGCACGTGATAATAGGTGGGGATGTATTGTAAAATCATTGTCTATGTAAAATCATTCATCTACCCAAGTGATTTGGGTAATCTACTGTGTGTGTGTGTGTGAGAGAGAGAGAGAGAGAGAGATTTCGGTTCCCAGGTTTGTTCGTGGAAGAAGAAGATCCAGAAAGTAGGAGAAGAAGGAGAAATGCAATCCATATGTTACTATGGTAGAACTCCCGAAACGAAGACATCGGGGACAGATTTGAACCCAGGAAGGAGATTTATCACATGTGCGAATAACGAGGTAAGTTGTTCCATTATTCATCTTTAGTTGGTTTGTGTCCATATTATTTAGCAAGATATTGGTGTTCAAGCAACTGATTATTACAACTTGTATTTGATAAATTAGGGATTTTTTACAACTAGGGTTAGTTTTATTTCTTGAAAATTATGTTTTCTGCACATCGAACAACTTATTTTCCACTTTTAGTGCGTACTACCGATGGTTTTGTTCAGTTTCTTTTCAACATTTCTTATGGTTACAGCTAAGTGTGGTTACTTTCTATGGATTGATCCCCCAATGTGTACTAGATCACGCCATATAATTCCGGGTTTGCTGCATCGTGTTATACATTTTGAAGAGTAGTTGGAGCAATCCAGAGTAAGAGAGAGGATGCTTTGGTGCTGCATGATTGGTTCCTGGTTTCTCATTGTGATCTTCTGTGTCTACATTAATGCAATTGATGGACATGGCTCAGCTGTGGAGGTTCCAAATGGAGATATTTTGCCATTGCAACTGTTGTGAATGCGTATCCATGAAGTATAAGCTGATGGATATTTTGCCTTTGCAACTGTTGTGAATGTGTGATCGGTGAAGTGAAGCTAGGTGACACTGATGAAATTTTTTTGCCAAGTTAGATATTTTGTTGTATGTAATATGATGATGGTTGCTATAATGAAATAATGAAGTTATGTAATATTATGATTCAATAGTGAATTTGTGTATCCATGAATCAACTTGGTTTCTCATTCTACTAAAAAGTGCATATTCATTTCACAAAAAATGCATATTCATTTACCAAAAAAGTGTTGCAGTTCAGCTACATCAGAAATATGTATAACAAAAGAAACAGCTAGCTGTGATATGTTAACAAAAGAGATAGCTATCTAGTATTTTCAACTTGTGTTCAATTTGTTGGTATGTTCAACTTGATGGTATGTTTGCCTTGTGTTCAATTTGATTTGTGGTGAACCACATTCTTCTGTGGGAGACTGCTTTCTGGCTTTCAACTACTTTTTGATGCATTACTTGGTGTATTCCAAGTTGATTTTTGTGATGCTGATGGTGCTCTCCAAGCAAACTGAATGGAAGTAGATGCTGATGGTGCTCTCCAAGCAGATTGAATGGAAATAGATGCTGATGGTGCTCTCCAACTAGATTGAATGGAGGTAGATGCTGATGGTGCTCTCCACCCAGACTGAATGGAAGTAGATGCTGATGGCTTCTTGACTGATTTGGTTGATACAATTGTAGGTTCATATTGTGATCCATTGTTCCTCCTTCTAATCTGTTAATGAAAATAAAAATTAGCTCATTTATTGAAAAATAAAAATTAGCTCATTTATTGAAAAATAAAAACAAGCACGATAACAAACATGAAATGCTTCATATCTTACAGGCAACTTCTGTCTGCCAATTGGAACATTCAATGTTGCAGATTGGGATTGAGAATGATGTGAGCAAGCAAAATTGGGGTTTCTAATTTCTGAGTCAGTTACAAGTTTGTCCACTTGAGCGTGAAATATACATTAAAACTGAATTGTTCTTCTTAATTCTTGGACTTGATTATACAAGTTGTATTTGGGTTGGTTGTTCTTAATTCTTCACAGTAATCCCATAATAAACTGAACTGTTCTTTGTCTGTGCCACTCACAATTGCCATTGCTTTATGTTTAGCTTTATATACCTTGTTTTTTCCTAAGTTTAGAACATGCTCTTTCTGCACAGTTTCCTTGAAGGATTTCATGGGCCATGTAGGGTTTGATCTTAGTCTATCAACATATGTATATGCAATCTAGTTTGAAGTGGCATGTTTAATGTTAAGAGTTCTATTGCAACTATGGGAAGCATTATATGTTTTAACTTGCATGTTGTTTTCACCTGCCATGCTGGAAGCAAATATCAACCACTCACAATCAGGCCTACAAACTGCCTTTATTCTACATTTATCATTTTTAATGAACTTTATCTCCATACCCCATTTGATTGCATGTTGCCTAACTGCGGCTCTAAACTTAGTTGCATTTCTGAACAACATACCGAGCTTAAATTGTGGATCAACCATTTCAGTCCAAGCATTGAAGTGTGGACACTTAACCTTGGACTTTCCTCCTTCCTCACCCTCTGATGATGATCCACTAAGACTAACCAACTCATCCGTGTCATATTCTTCACCATAAATTGTGCCCCTGTCACCAACTCCTTCACCTTTGGCAACTCCTTTGCCTTTCTCCATTCTTTTCCCTTTGGCAACTCCTTTGTCTTCCTCCATTCATTTCCTGTTGTGATCAGCAATTATGGTGAATAGTAAGGAATCAAACAATTAAGAAAGCAGGAGAAAATAACACACAGAGATTTATGTGGTTCGGCAATGTGCCTACATCCACGAGAGCGAGCGGCCGTTCTTTTCATTATTGAATAGGGTTACATCTTAAGTATCCCTAATATTGACGTATTTACAAATACCCTGTACCGTACCGCGGGGGCGTTGCCCCCGCATCCCAACTAATCAATGTCCCCTATATATAAATCCCGCAAGGCAGATGCCGTCGCGGGCTCCGCTCCGCCCGCTCCGGCATCTGCCTCCTTGCCATTATGCACACAGCAAATATGAGCCACACATACTCTAACATTTCCCTTTGTTAACTCTAACAAATTCAGCATCATGATCCACAAAGTAGTATCATACAATTCATCATCGTGCCTGTCATACTCATTATCATAAAAGTATTCATACTTTGAGGACTCTCCGTCTGAGTACGAGCCACTCTCATTAGAACTTTCAAAGTTTTGATTTTCCTTTTGATTTTCTGCCAAACCACCTGCATTTGAATCAACTTGACTATGGATAAACACATTTGGAATGAAGTGCTCAACATAAACTTCAATGACTCTGTCGCTATCAACATAATTAATCATTTCCATGGTCTGTTTGTCATTTTCTAATACTTTCTATCCATCAGTAGTAATTTGGTGGAACCTGCTCAACTCAGAGTATCCCACTTCCGTAGTCTTTACCATATTCTCCAACTCAATCAAAGAAGGATGGTCAGCATCACACATATCTATGTGATTTATCTTCCCGCCAATATAACGTTTCTTGCCCTTACTGCCCGATCTATCACCATGATGCAATTGGATAATAAAATATCCACAAATAGTATCTGCATATCTGCTCAATCTTCTTCCCCAAATCTAGTCCCTTCTTCTCTCTCTCTCTCTCTCTCTCTCTCTCTCTCTCTCTCTCTCTCCAGTAGATTACCTAAATCACTGAGGTAGACGAAGACAAGATTTTGCACAGACAATGATTTTACAATACAACCTCTCTTGTTATCACGTGCAAATCACGTGATAACAAAACCAAACAGACAACAAACGGAAAAAATGACGATTGACTACTTTGCAACATTTTAATGTTTTTTAGGGGGCAATATGAAAAAATTAATTATTCGAGAGGCAAAGTAAAAAAATTTGTATCTTTCAAGGGGCAAATCGGGATTTTTTCTTGATTTTTGTTTTTGTATTTGATAAGGTAGAAAAAATATCATTCATTTCCTCAAACTTTTTATCTTTCCAACTGTAACAACAAGTAATGCTGCTAGTGACAAACTTCTTGTGGCAAATAGAAATATCTTGGCAAAAAAAGGAAGGTGTCAAGGAAAATCAACATTTTTTACATGTTACTAATTTTTATTGAGCATGTTATTATTTTTTCAATGTTACTTTTTTGGATCCTGATGAATTGGAGGTTTTTTCCTCTAGTTATGGGTTTGAATGTAACTAATTTTATTTTCAATTTTGTTCAATGTTCTATATTGCTATTGTTTTTTTGTTGAACATATTACTATTTTTGTTAAACATGTTACTATTTTTGTTAAATATGTTACTATTTTTGTAAAACATGTTACTATTGTTATTTTTTTTAAATATTAATATTAAATGTTAGTATTTTTTTATGTTTAAATGTAGCTATTTTTTTTGTTTAAATAATATTATTTTTTATATTTAAATGAAATTTTTTTTTTTTTTTTATTTTTAATGTTACTATCTATATAATAAAGTACAATACAATTCAAATTTCAAAAGATAAACAAAATGACTTTTATTTTTCACTATTTTAAAATTAAACTGACGGCTAATATCAACATCCCAATTTAATAAGGAAAATAGGCTTCTAAGGGTGTGTTTGAAGTGAATTTTTAAAAGTGCTTTTAGAATTTATAATTTCTCCTAAATACTTTTTAAAAAAATAGTGTTTGAAACCGCCCTGGTACTACCACCCCACTTATTGCCCCACCACCCATCACTACCATCACCACTACCTTCCCCACCGCCCCACCACCATCACCACTACCGCCGCCGTCACCTTTGCCACAACCACCACTACCATACTCACTGGCCACCACCACCGTTGTTGCCACCCTACCACTAGCACCACCTTCACTGCCCCACCACAACAACCACTACCATCGTTGCCACCACCTCTGCCACAACAACCACCATTGCCCAACCACCACCACCGTTGTCGTCACCACCACTTTCGCCACCCCACCAACTCCTCTGTGATTCTCCCATCATCACCCTTACCACCATCACCCCCACAACCATCACCATGCCACTCCATCACCGCCACCACCACCCACGACTGATCGCTACCACCGTCATCCTCCAATCACCATCGTCATCTTATTCACATATTTATTACTACTATCAGCATCATTACACTATAACCGTTGCTCACCGTTAGCACCCACTAGCACCATTATTGCCCACCACCATCAGTCGTCGCCCACAATCGTCGCCAGCCACTATCATTCACACCCACCACTAACCACCACCACCACCCGTCATCGTTCACTACTGCTGCTACTCATTGTCACCCACTCCCACTACACCTATCACCACCACCACCATCGTCATTCGCCACTACCTATCACACTGTCGCTCAAAAACATCCGTCATCTCCCGTCGCCACCATTGTCATCGCCCACCACCACCACCACCACTGTCATCACCCCACCACCATAACTACCGTCATCCATAACTTCCACTAGCACTATCGTCACCCAAAACTCACCATCACCATCACCGTTGCGACCCATGGCTACCACCACCATTACAGTCGTCGCCACTTACCACAATTATCATCGTTTTCCACTACCAACAATGCTTAAATTTCTTTTTTTTTTCTCCTTTTTGGTTGTGATTTGATTTTGTGTGTGAATAGAAATATGTTTATTATTGACAAATTTTTTTATTACTCTGTGCCTGAAATAACTACTATATATATATATATATCAGTCATATCCTGTGGCTAAAGGCACCAAAAAACATAAAATTCAAGTGGCCAAAAACTCGATCTCACTATATTAAATAACAATTGTTTCTCTTCATTTATTTAAAATTTATTTTTACTTATTATTTTCTTAATAATATTGACAAAATTTTCTCAAAATACATAATGCGATAAAATTTTCTCAACATGTGTATATCATCGTATATAGATAATAACTAAAACAAAAATTATGTTAACCAACAAATTAATTAAATATTAAATAATTGAACATTTGATAAGATGGGTGATGTGATGAAATTGGGGGTAAAAATATGTAAGGGATAAATTTCAACTTCCCATGTGATTTATTATATACTAGTGATAACTCATGCCTGAAGGCATGATAGAATAAAAAATTCGAGTCCTAAAAAATCGATATTATTATATTCAATGATTTTTTTCTTTCTTTCATTTGTTTGATTAATTCGTTCAAAATTTATTTTTATCCATTATTTTCTTAAAGATATTGACAAAATTTTCTCAAAATATGTAATTCGATAATTTTTTTTAAAAGATCTATACTATCGTGTATGGATAATATCTAAAATAAGAATTATGTTAAATTACAAATTAATCAATAGTTGAGCATGCGATAGAAATGAGTGATGTGATGGTTTTGGGGAGTGGAAAATGTATAGGGAATAAAGTTTAACTTCCCGTGTGTTTTAATATATAGATTTGTATAGATATAACGGAAAATTTCATTCAGATCCCTTGTAGTTAGGTCGAAATTCAATGACACCTCCTTCCGATTTTGAAATTTCACTGACACTCCCTGTTAGTAATTGTCAGGTTACACCGTTAATGGCGATGGTTGATTTATAGAAATATCCCTGAGTATTTTATAGGGTAAATTTTATCTACACCCATTATAAATAAACCTAACTTTAACAACAGTCCCTGTAAATAGAGCTAACTTTAACAACACTCTTTCTTGATTTTGAAATTTCAGTACACTCCCTTTTAGTTCTATTATATTAGCCTTTATTTTGATCAATTTAATATTCAATTTGATCAAAGTAATTTTCTTTATTTAATTTAAACTAAATTAACATTTCATCTCATCAAACAACACAAAATTGATAATTAATTTTATCAAATTAGTATTTAGTTATATTAATTTTATATTTTATTTCATCAAATTAATATTATTTCTTTAATTTAGTATTAAGTTATTATTTATTTTTATCAAATCAATATCAAATTGAAATTCAATTTTATTAAATTAAACTATTTAATTTATTAAATAGAATATTAAATTCCATTAATTTAAAATTTAACCTATCAAATTAATGTCATTTCTTTAATTTAACATCAAATGAACATTTAGTTTTATTAAAACAACATTCAAATTTATTTAATTAACATTAAATTAAATCAAATTAATACTAAATTAATATTTAATTTTATCAAATTAAAACTAAATTAATATTTAAATTTATCAAAATTAAGATCAAATTTATTCAATTAATATTAAATTTTATCAAATAATTTTAAATTTTATATATGAAGTATGATGTGCGAGGAGCGGTCGGGCGACGTTGTGGAGGACATATGATAGCAGAGGAATTAGAAATGAATAAAATTTTGACATTGAATTTATCAATTGTATTTTTTATTACAAAAAAATCATTTTTAACTATAAAAATCATTATAAAAATAAAATATAAAAATTATAAAAACTTGACTATGTAACCAAATGAGTGATAATATGATGACTAATATTATTACAAAGTTATAATACGATGTTTTAAAATAAAAAATTCATTGAGATAATATAATGATTAAAATTACGTTTGTTAGCTGGCTAGCACATATATAATGGGGAAAAATTGATGACATTTTAGTCTATTTACATAATAAAGAGTAATTTTAGTATTTTCATAAAATATTTAGTTAAATCATTATTTTATCTACTATAAAAACAAGTTGTAGTTATAGGGGTTGTCATTGAATTTAGATTCAACTACATGATGTTTAGATAAAACTTTCCCTAAAATATAACATGTCAATATAGTATGTCTTCGATTTTTGTAATATATATATGTACAGTAAAGATGTGTATGTGATATGAACAGTAAAAATGGAGAGCAGCTGCATTAGAATAGAATTTTGGAGAGACATGTGTCTTAGTTTGCAAAGAGAATCATGAAAGATGAGAGAGTTAGAATTTTGGAGAGACATGTGTCTTAGTTTGCAAAGAGAATCATGAAAGATGAGAGAGTTAGGGACAGTCAATATCTCAATATAGAAAGTGATCCCTTAACATAAGAACTAAAATTAGGGAAATAATGATTAGAGTTGTAATCTGTATTTTAGGAGAGAGAGGCAGAGTTAAGGACTAAGAGATCGCTTAATTGCCGGATTTGATTGGATTGAGAAATTAAATTTAGGTGCGTTAGTTTTGTAAACTAAAAGTTTTGAGCGGCAAAAAATTTTCTAGAGCTAATATGGTACGTCAGATTGAAACGATCTGAGATGTCAATAGCTTGAGATAGTTTGAAATATCGTCGGCCGTTGGATGATATGTTTTTTGATCTCGAAACGATCTGAGCCACTCTTTGTGTCTTGAATTCAAAATCGTTCTACTTTATTATATAGATATGAGAGAAATATAGTTCTAACCTATATATGGACATAGATAGATATAAGAGAGAAATTTTTTTAATATTAGTCAAACTCTTAAGGAATTTTTAGTTTTTAATATTACTTCACTTCTAAAAGGAAGTGATAGTTTAGTAACATTGACAAAAAATGAATTTCATAACAAATAAAATTTCTTTGCATACTTAAGTCCAAAATATAAGGGGACCGGCATCTAAATTTTTTTTATTTTTACAAATCACTTTTTAAATCTCGCCAAAGGTCCCAAACTCATATACCAAATAGGCCCAATATGTATGGACCTGAGAGTTGACATATATGTAGCTGGATATATATGTAAAAAGACATTATTAACACCAAAAATTGGATTGGACAATAGGCAATTTAATAGGTAATTTTAGGAGAATTACACTCAGTTTTTTTTGAAGTTTGTCATTAAAACACATAGATCCCTTAATATTTGAAATATTATATATAGGCCTCCTAAGGTTTGTACACGTATAACACTTATACCCCCATTGTTAATATCTGTTAGTAAATTATACTCAAACCCCCATAAGCCCCTCAAATTTAAAATATTTTACTTAAATCAAAAATATTCCAAACAAAGATGAAATATCAAAAATTTTAAATTTTATAACCAAAATTCATGTTCTATTATGACATTTATTGAAAAAAAATAAAAATAAAAATATAATTTTTCTTTAAAAATCATAATTAATATATAATTAAACTTGTAGTAGTGTATAGGTTCAGACGAGGGCACAGTGTAATACAGACAGGACCTTTGATGCATCAAATTTTCCTCATTTTCTGTAAGCGAAAAAATAAGGCCCTTAGCCCTTTATTTTCTTTTATTTATTTATTTTTGAACCGTCTCAACCCTTCAATTCACAAATCTACAACTTCTGAGTAATAATTAATTCACTAAGGCCGTGTTCTCAAAATTGGATCGGATATGGGGAGGCACCGAATCAATAGTTTATTGGATCAATTGATCGGACAGGTTGTGTAATAAAAAATAAAACAAATTATAAAACATAATAATTATACTAAAAAAAATATTATATTTTATATACAATGAGTGAAAAAAAAAAAAAAAAAAAATGAAACAAGTTTTATAATTTTTGTTTGCTAGTTTTGCAAAGAAGCTTTGACAGGCGACAGCAAGCACAGAAAGAGAGAGAGAGAGAGATATCAGTCATCAGACCTGAGAGTGAGATTGTGTGATGAGATCGAGTGATGGCTGAACCGCTGGAGGCTGGAAGCTAGAGAAGGAGCAGAGATACGGCTGGACTCCAGAAGGATTAATGATCGAGCTGTTGTTCATCCCCTAAGCTGCTTGTTCATTGCGAAGACTCGCTGAAGCGCAAATCGTCCTGTGCATCAGTTTTATCCAAAATCGGTCGATTTAGCGGTTTCACACTGCTTTAGATTGTTTGTGGGTCTCATAAAACATTAAAATTTGGTGTCGATTCAATGGTTCCTACAAATTATATTGTTCATTGGTCAATCTAATCTATACTGATGTTTATTTAATTAAAAGGAACAGGAATTAGAGATAGAAAAGTCATTTGGTGTAGTTAACTTGGGCTACCATATACTAAACCGACTCCCATCAGTTTGTCCAACCCCATGTATATGTTTTACTACTCTGTATGTGAATCTCAAGTTTAACAATCCTAATCAAACATGAAATTAAGTGATTTGTCGGACTATTTTTCTTAGAGCATCTCTAACTCTTACTCAAATTTAAATTTGAATAAAAAAGCCCAAAAAAACTTGTTTCAACATTTGACTTAAACTTATACATAATCAAGAGAGACTCTTTTTTTCATTCAAATCAATGTAAACTCAAATTTTTAACCAAATCTTTAATGGTAAAATTTTATCCTCTTTTAAAGATTCAATGATCATCATTACTCTCTCTTTTAAATTTGAGTTTCTCTTTCTTTAAATTTGAGTTTTTCCTTCTTTAAATTCGAATTTGTCTAGCGGAATCCTTTGTATCAAATCAAACTTTTTATTCAAATGTTAATTTAAATTTGAATAAAAATTTAAGTCATAGTTGAAGATGCTCTTAACCCTACCATTCCAAACCCATCAAACAAATAGCGCCTTGGAGATTTGATATGAGGACTAAATCAATTGTAATTGTTGAATTGAATATGCGTTTTATCTAACAGTAAAACTCACAACTAATCTAATAATTATATTAAATTAGGTCTGTAAATAAGTGGCTATAAAATTTCTCTCTTTTTTTCTAGTCGTCAGCCACTCCAATAAAAACCAACTGAACATCACTTTCTTCACTACTTCGCAGGTTTCAATTAGTCTACTTCCGCTTAGGACCAAGGTGATGTATAGGCTTTCTTATTTGTATTCGCAAATGTGGTAGCTGACTCTCACTTAAAGTATTTGGGGTTTTATTGTTAGTTGATGATATCATGTCATTAATGTTTATATGGTATCACTGTTGTATTGAATAGAGAATAAATTTTTTACAGTCAGCCTGTAAACAAATTGTTTACAGACAGCTAATCAAAATTAAGGGGTTACACAAAAACCCTTAAGAAGCAATTAGTAATATAAATATGTAGTCAAAACGTAACCATCGAAGAGTAGGTAAGTCTTCTCTGATGGTTATAAACAAAATGTAGTCGGTAATGACTACATCAATGACACACTATCTATCTATACAACTTCTTTTTTTCTTCTTTAGACTAATTTAATATAATTAAGCATAAGTTCTCAATAGATTAGGAAACTAGTCCCAATCATTCTGTTCCTTTCCAAACACTCCAGACATCCCTGCTCTATTTTTTATTGGGAGTAGTAGCGGATTATATAATCCATCGGTCATGAATAATAAGATGAAAAAGTCCAACCTGATAAAAATTTTCCAAAAAAGTCATGAAAATTCCCACGTGTCGAGAACTAATCAAAGAGAATAATTCGTTCTTGAATTAGAAAAAGCACATAGCCATGCATTGAAGGCTTGGTAAAGTCTTCTCTGGTTGTTATAAACAAAACGCACTAATTCAAGGCCACCTGCCTATAAATATTAAATTAGGCCTTATAAATATTTATTATAATAATATATATTGATAAGTAATTTTTAAATAAATTAAATATGTTATTTAATTTATTTGTTGTTTCTTTTTGAGATTCAAAAATATTAATTAAAATTTTAAATTCGAGCTTTATATATTAAAACTTCATTAACAAAAGTCAAATCCTCGACCAAATGTGATTACGATACTTATCTGTTGAATATACAGAGAAAGAGAAAGAGAATAAAAATTTAGGCGAGTTAACAGAAAAAAAATGAAATAAATATAAAAAATAAAATTTGTATGAGTTTATTGGTCTTGGAATATATGAAGCATGCTTTAATATCGCGGAGAAGCAAGACGGCGTTTAAATAAGAAAAATTTAGCAAGACAACTATGATTACAATTAATTCCAGATAGTGAAATACTTCTACTCACTCTATTCTATGATTTTTTTGTGCACTTTAAAAAATAAGTGAGCAAAAATCTATCCTAAATTAGAAGTGAACTCAAATTTAATTTAAAAACTCTTAGTTAATAGACAATAAGTTGGACGGTTAATTTTAATAATAAGATAAAAAAAATATGATATTAAGTGTTTTCGTATACCATAAACATTTGGTAAGAAAAAAAAAATCTTGTCAAACTTTAGGGCCCTAAATATTTTTGTAAGAAATTCTAAAACTCCTATTGCGAATTCAATGTTATACTAAGTATACAGTATTAAATGTCACCATAGGGACTGTATTAAAATATCTTTAATATTGGGATCTGTAACTTGATCTAAACTTGATATTAAACGACAATTGAACGAATTTAGTCCAATCTCATTCTTTAATACCCAAAACAAACATGCCATTATAAGAGTCTAACCCATCATATATCAATTTCAAAAAGGATTGAGCCTACACAGTCCCACTACATCTCAATCTGTTACTAAGATGCACCATTATTTCCAGTATAACACTATTTTGTCCCCATGCCTACCTGCAGCTAATATCTCAAACTTCCTCAAACAATGCTTCTTAGACATCATAATACAACTACATTTATGTTTCAGCAGCTTTGTTTTTTTTTTATACTAGCAATAATTTCATGTTTGAAGACCGAGAATGGAAGTATATGTATATGAATTGTTGGAATTATTTGGCATTAGGAGACGTGTAATGAAAATAATATTTTTAAACAGGAAAAGAATTTTAGGAATGAATTTTATGCTATTAAATCAAAATATTTGAAGATTGAATTAAAATTTTAAATTTTTAACTGTAATATTAGATAGAAACTAGTAATTTGAATGGATAGAAGAAGATTTTTTCACTAACAGAATACGATTGGCGCTTCCATGATTGCAAGTTGAATGGTCAAGGGAAGAGAACAGTCCTTAACAAGAATGAGTATCAATTGGCGCTTCCATGAGATAATTATTGGATGTGACGTAAGGAAAAAGTAATGAGAGTTGGCGTAGAAAGAAAAACAAAGATTTGAAGACTTGGTAAGTCTCTTATACTCGTAATAAGGATTAATATGATACCAAGAAATTATAATATATTTTAAAAAACCACAGATTTTCTTTAAATAATACTAATTAACTGATTTGTCTTGTTAAAATCGAATTATTTAAGTTTAATAGTGTCCTACCCATTTTTCATCGGATCGTGTCATTTTAGATTTTATGTCAAGATTACTAACCAATCATGCTCCTACTAATTTCTTGTTGGATTCGTATTGTGTTAGCATATCATGTCAGAAATGAACACTAATAAAAGAAATAATTTGTCTTTGAAAGAGGAAAAAAAAAAAAACCTAACCACTGAAGACTTGGCAAGTCTTCTCTGGTTACTACAAACAAAATGCATTAAGTAATGACTCATTCAAGGCCACATGACTATAAATAAGAGCTTTTACCATGCTAAATCTATCAGCTCTCAACAAGCAATCCTTCAAAGAAAAGGCAATTTGCTTCACATAAAGATGGCCAATCACTTCCTTGCTACCATCGCCCTTGTGGCTCTGGCTTCCTCCCTTGCCTATGCCTCAGATCCTAGCCCTTTGCAGGACTTTTGTGTTGCTATCAATGATCCCAAGGCTGCAGGTATCTATCTGTTCTCTTTATTTTCATATTCAACATTACATGTTATGTGGGTTCATTAACTAATTCTAACTTGACAAAACTCCTAATAATGTTCATGCAGTGTTCGTGAATGGAAAGTTTTGTAAGGACCCTAAGCTTGCCACAGCTGATGATTTCTTTTTTCCCCCTCCCAACATGCCCGGTCTCAACATTCCCAGAAATACATCAAACCCACTTGGGTCGGTTGTAACTGCAGTAAATGTTGAACAAATACCAGGACTCAACACTCTTGGTATCTCCTTAGCTCGTATTGATTTTGGTTCGTATGGCCTCAATCCACCCCATACCCACCCTCGTGCCACCGAAATCCTTGTTGTCTTGGAGGGTACCCTCTATGTTGGCTTTGTCACTTCCAATTTGAACCCTGGCAACCGCCTCTTCACCAAAGTCTTACATGCAGGAGATGTCTTTGTATTTCCCCAGGGTCTCATTCACTTCCAATTTAACCCGGAAAAAACTAATGCAATTGCTTTTGCCGGTTTAAGCAGCCAAAATCCTGGAGTCATCACTATTGCAAACGCAGTCTTTGGCTCGACACCACCCATTTCTGTTGATGTCCTTACCAAGGCATTCCAAGTGGACAAAAACGTTGTTGAGTATCTTCAGAAACAATTCTGGTGGGACAACAACAACTAGAGAAGCTTTGCCATCTTCTACTTTTTAAAATTATTATAAGAATGAAGTGTGTGTGTGTGTGTGTATGTTTTATGGCATTTGTACTACAAAGATTACTTTCCCCATATATATAATAAATTGCTGAGCTCATTATATGTACGGTTCTTCTCTTAGCAAGACTTTCTCGTTATCAAATATTGCGTTTGTTATGCATGGTTCATTTGTTACAAAGATTTTATGTTGTTATAATAATGAAGTTTGTTACATGCTTGTGTGCGTAATACATGAACTCGGATTAACCGAATTACAAATATTATTTGTTGCGGCGACGTTCAGATATCCATTGTGAAATTTGTTGGGCTCTGATGGCTATCTTAGTTGAATCCGCAATTACATCTAATAGAATTTAATAAATTTAGTGATGCATGATTGAACATGAAAAAAAAAAATTAACAGTACCCACTTATGGACAATAATAATGGATCGGGATCAATACATCATCTCTCAATATTTAGAAACCAACGCATAAAGGGTATTGTATTTTTATACTATATCTTTAACTTTGTTAGCTATTATGCTTTATTGCCAAACCACAAGTATTAAAGTGTAGGTTTTAAAGTATAGAGAAGTAAAGATTGCTGGAGCCAACAATTCGGTGGGGGGGGGGGGGGGGGAGGATTATAATGGGACATTCAAAATTTCATTAATCACTTTTTATGGGTCGCAATGACATTTACGAAGACTCAAATATTTTAGTTGTAGGTAATAAAATTTGTCGAAATTGGTCAAATTTAGGATTTAGATGATTAAAATCCATTAGTGTCATTCTGACAGAGATTTACTTTTCATGTGACGAGCAAGTCATTTCGTCAAATGGTCTATCAAATTCTCAATCAATTTGATATATGTCATACAAACTGCTCCGTCACCTTGGAGTTATATAATACTATTTGACGAAGTCTAAGAAATCTTTGTTTTCTATTATACATCTTAGTCTTTACATGAGCAAAGGTCGTTTGATTATCATAATAAACAGTGAACGATGGAGATGGATTTTTCCGCAGAGCAATTTCTATCATTATATATCAAATGCACACACCTTCGTCATATGAAACCCCATGAGCAACCAATTTGAATTCGATGGTCGAGTAAAACATATATCCATGTATGTTTGTGGATTCCCAAGAAATTGCTCCCTTGGATTTTCAGCCAGCGTTAGTATAATTTTCTAAAACGCATGGGTATTCTTGATAATGTAATCCTTGACTAATAGTGTCCTTTAAGTATCTACGTACTCAAGATTTTCCATTCAAATGTTCTTGGACTGGCCACCAATGAATCTACTTCGTGTACCGACTGCAAATGTTCTAATTCTTCTTTTTATTGACTTTACCAATTTGATATGGGATGGATTGCAGTTGACCGTTAACACATTACACATATAGCATCATATATATGTAGTAACATTGAAATCCATGGACATAGCTACTATGCATTACTTAATTTCTATTTAAAGACCCACGAGTTGAATATGGCTTTTCATATTGCTTTCACTCGGTTTTATTGGAACCCAAAAAATTCTAATGGAATAATACAAACAACTCAATCACGCATGATTAAACTTGACCGAACTTAGGGATTCAATGCTGATAAAAGAATGTTCCATTCGATCTGTAAATTGCTGATTCTAATTTCCTATCCTTTTGAGATTTAAAGCTAGTCTTTTACCAGCTAGGACAGCCCCAGATCTCATCTTACTACACCATCAGGATGCAATAAGCAATCTAAAATGCATTTTCTTCTTTTGTTTCGAGTATAATATATCCAGACAAGACTCTAAAGTTCGTTTGGCAGGATGGATGAGAAAATAGAAAGATGAAAAAATAAAAAGTTGAAAAATGGAAGTGAAACACTTTCCATCGGGAAGAATCATTCATTTCCTCAATTATGTTTGGTAAGAGAGAAGAAAAATAGAAAGAATTGAATTTTGGGAAAATCCTAGTTTGCCCCTTAAAAGATACAAATTTTTTCACGTTGCTCCCAAATGATTAATCTTTCCATATTGCCCCCTGAAAGACATTAAAAAGTTACAATATAGTAAATCGTCATTTTTTCCGTTTGTCGTCCGTTTGGTTTTGTTATCACATGATTTGCACGTGATAATAGGTGGGGATGTATTGTAAAATCATTGTCTATGCAAAACCTTGACTTCATCTGCCCAAGTGATTTGGGTAATCTACTCTGTGTGTGTGAGAGAGAGAGATTTGGGTTCCCAGGTTTGTTCGTGGAAGAAGAAGATCCAGAAAGTAAGAGAAGAAGGAGAAATGCAATCCATATGTTACTATGGTAGAACACCCGAAACGAAGACATCGGGGATAGATTTGAACCCAGAAAGGAGATTTATCACATGTGCGAATAACAAGGTACGTTGTTCCATTATTCATCTTTAGTTGGTTTGTATCCATATTATTTAGCAAGATATTGGTGTTCAAGCAACTGATTCTTACAACTTGTATTTGATAAATTAGGGATTTTTTAAACTAGAGTTAGTTTTATTTCTTGAAAATTATGTTTTCTGCACATTAAACAACTTATTATACCAGTTTTAGTGCGTACTACTGATGGTTTTGATCAGTTTCGTTTCAACATTTCTTAAGGTTACAGCTAAGTGTGGTTACTTTCTATGGATTGATCCCCCAATGTGTACTAGATCACGCCAAATAATTCTGGGTTTGCTGCATCGTGTTACACGTTTGGAAGAGCAGTTGGAGCAATCTAGAGTAAGAGAGAGGATGCTTTGGTGCTGCATGATTGGTTCCTAGTTTCTCATTGTGATCATCTATGTATACATGAATGCAACTGATCGATATGGCTCAGCCGTGGAGGTTCCAAATGGAGATATTTTGCCATTGCAACTATTGTGAATGTGTATCCAGGAAGTAGAAGCTGATGGATGTTTTGCCATTGCAACTGTTGTGAATGTGTGATGGGTGAAGTGAAGCTAGGTGAAACTGATGAATTTTTTTTGCTAAATTAGATCTTTTGTTGTCTGTAATCAAATGATGGTTGTTGTAATAAAATATTGAAGTTATGTAATATTATGATTCATTGGTGAATTTGTGTACCCATGAATCAACCTAGTTTGTCATTCTACTAAAAAGTGCATATTCATTTCACAAAAAATGCATATTCATTTACCAAAAAATTGTTGCAGTTCAGCTACATTACAAATATGTATAACAAAAGAAACAGCTAGCTGATATATTTTAACAAAAGAGACAGCTAGCTTGTATATTTTAACAAAAGAGACAACTATCTGGTACGTTCAACTTGTGTTCAACTTGCTGGTATGTTCAACTTGATTGTATTTTCACCTTGTGTTCAACTTGGTCTGGGATGAACTACATTCTTCTGTGGGAGACTGCTTGCTGGCTTCCAACATTACTTGGTGTATTCCAGGTTGATTTTTGTGATGCTGATGGTGTTCTCCAAGCAAACTCAATGGAAGTAGATGCTGATCGTGCTCTCCAACCAGATTGGATGGAGGTAGATGCTGATGGTGCTCTCCAACCATGCTGAATGGAAGTAGATGTTGATGGCTTCTTGATTGATTTGGTTGATACAATTGTAGGTTCAGATTGTGATCAATTGTTCCTCCTTCTAATCAGTTATTGAATAATAAAAATTAGCTCATTTATTAAAAAATAAAAACAGGCATGATAACAAACATAAAATGCTTCATATCTTGCAGGCAACTTCTGTTTGCCAATTGGAACATTCAATGTTGGAGATTGGGATTGAGATGGACGTGGGCATGCAAAATTGGGGTTTCTAGTTTCTGAGTCAGTTACAAGTTTGTCCACCTTAACATAAAATATACATTAAAACTGAACTGTTCTTCTTAATTCTTGGACGTGATTATACAAGTTGCATTTGAGTTGGTTCTTCTTAATTCTTCATAGTAATCCCATAATAAACTGAACTGTTATTTGTCTGTGCCACTCACAATTGTCAATGCCTTATGTTTAGCTTTAAATACCTTGTTTCTTCCTAAGTTTAGAACATGATCTTTTTGTACAGTTTCCTTGAAGGATTTCACGGACCATGTAGGGTTTGATCTCAATCTATCAACATATGTATATGCAATCCAGTTTGAAGCTATGTTACTCGGACGCAGGTGCGGGTATTGGGT
Organism: Ilex paraguariensis; assembly: GCA_963454935.2. Taxonomy (NCBI): domain Eukaryota; kingdom Viridiplantae; phylum Streptophyta; class Magnoliopsida; order Aquifoliales; family Aquifoliaceae; genus Ilex; species Ilex paraguariensis. The sequence continues at coordinate 234,008 of CAUOFW020009780.1, forward strand.
GCGGGTGTGAATTTAGGTGTCTGATATCTCAAGTCAAAAAATTGTGGATACGAGGATATGGATCCAGATTTGGATATGGGTACTGGGATACGATCTAATTTTATTTTGTAAGAAATGATTTATGCATTGTTTAGAGTTAAAAAATTGCGTTCAAGAAACAACAAAATATAGAGATGTCATTATTTATTAATAAGCTTGATACTAAAATTTGGTGGCTCCATAATAGCAATTGATCTGGGTCTTAAATAGATCAAAAGGACCCAAAAATTTCAAACATTGTTCCCAGATTACATAACCCAAAACAGCATAAAGTAGTACTCCTTAGTCTAGCCTACTTAAAAAGGAACTACTCCTTATTCCATCATACTTAATACTTAATACTTAGTCTAGTTGCAACTTGCAAAAAGACTTTTAATTTTCATCTTCATCTAGTTGTCCATCATGTGCCTTCACCCTCCTCACCATCCTCAAAAGCCATCATCTCCAACTCAGGTTCATCAAGAGAAAATTGTGCATGCTCTCCCACTTCTTGGCCTTCAATGTCAAACTCATCTCCACCTAAAAATTATCAATATATATATATATATATATATATATATTATCGAAATGTGATATATAGTGCAGATACTTGGATTGTTAAAATAAAAATAAACTTACTTATGTCCCAATATTTTGAAGGTCCATCTTTGTACTCCTTGCTCTTCCTTGAGTAGGCGAAGATTGCAATGCACAAACACCAAGTCTTCAGCACGGCTAGTTGCTAGTCGATTTGTTTTCACACTTTGAATTACAGAATGGGTGCTCCAATTCCTTTCACAACAAGAATAAGATGTTGGCTGTGAAAGCAATTTAAAGGCCAAGGCTTGTAGCAAGGGTGATGAAGCCCCATGATTGGCCCACCAAGAAATAGGTTCCTCAAACATTCTTACATCGACAACATAAGCTTGGCCGAAATAGTCAGACCAACTAGAAAATGCTCCATATTCAGCATACACCTTTCGCAAATCAGCTTGATTAGGAAAGAGCCTTTTAAAATACTCCCTCTATTTAGGGAGACTTCCTGATCTTCATGTGGTGCTACCCGTGCCACTCCATTACCTCCATTATTCAGCCAAGCATTACAATAGTACTTCGGGACCAATGAATGTGCCATACAATGCAAAGGAGTATTACTTTTGTTCCATCTCCCCTCCAAAATTTGGTGAACAACATCAAAAAAGTCCGATTGACCAATAATCATGTCTTTTCCTTCATGTTCAAAAATCCTCCTTTTGACATTGTCAATCATAGTATCCCACATATCATATACTAGATGCAAAAATGGGGTGTTTGTGTCAGCTATTCTCAACATGTCAATGATAGGTTCAATAAAATTTAGAAGATAATCTAAATCATCCCAAAAAGTGTCATCAACAATGCATTTTTTCACATCACGAGCTTTATTTTCAGCAACTGTGTTTCCATCTACCCTATATGTTTTTCAGTTTGGATCCAAGACCATTTTTTCAAGAGATTCTTTAACTTCCCTTAACTGTTTAGCCATGATAAAGCTTGATGCAAATCTAGTTTCAGCCACAGTTAGCAATTTCAGTTTAGAGTACTTAGTAAATAGGAAATTTGTTGTGCCATGGTTGAGAATAAAATTATGAATATCTTGCACTTGCTTAACCAAGTCTAAAATCCACTTACGTTGGGCATGCTGAGGTGATTTTTCTACTGTGTCGCAGATGCTCTTCAACGCCAAGTTGAGACTGTGCATAACACATGGAGTCCAAAAAACATGTGGGTATTTGGTTTCAATGCTCAACCCCGCAGCCTTGTAGTTCGATGCATTATCAGTTACAATCTGGACCACATTCTCTTCTCCTAATTCCTTGATCATTTGCATGAACAAATTTGCAATGTAATCTACATCTTTGGTATTTCCACTAGCATCAATGGCTTTTATGAACATGGATCCTCCTGTAGATGCTGCTATTATGTTGATCAGAGGCCTCTGATGCCTATCAGACCACCCATCAGATACCACTGAGACACCTCTCTTATTCCACGTATCTTTGATTGGTTGCAACAACCTATTGACATGTTATTTTTCCTGGTACAACAAAGTTGTTTGCAGCCTATTGAATGTAGGAGGAACATAACCAGCCAACCTGCAATTTCCAAGGATTAGTATGTATTTCAAAAATAGGTGGGATCACTGGGATGCGCAAAAATTAAATAGAAATAGAAAGGATGAACATGACCCCATACCTCGAATTTCCAAGGGTTAGTGAGTACTTTCGAAAATAGGGAGACCTTGCAAAATTAAATGGCAAACCACTGGCGTAGAACATCCGAACAGTTTCTTTGTCAGCAACATCTCTGTCCACAACATTGAATGCCTAAGGTAAAGGACCTTGAGGGGCCATTCCCTTATGTTTTTTTGTTGGAGAAGGTCAGTAGCATTTGGTATGGTGACATAATCTGCCTTTTTCCTTGCATTCACAGCTTGTTGATGCTTTTTAGTTTTAGTTTCTTCATGCTCCTTTATGGCTTTCAATACATCATCACTTATGGTAGGACAACTTTCAACATTGTGGTGAGAAAGCTTCATCGACCTTTGTGTATGACCCAGCAATTCTCTTATTGCAGTAATTAAACACCCAGATCTGATTTTCACCTCCACCCTCAGCCACATTGACAACCTTTACATGATTCCACAAAGGCTTATCGTCAAATGTAGCTCCTAAAGGCGTCATTGGACGATTGACTTTTTTTGTTCCTTTAGAAGAAGATTGGGATGACTGGGATGAAGACATTTGTAGAGAGTTTAACCGTGATCGTTGCAAGAGAGGAGAGGATTTGACAGAGTATGGAAGCTTGTTCTAAGATCTCTGATTTTCGGTCAGAGACTACTGATTTTCAGTCAGAGACTATACTGTCTATGCATGGTCTCTCTGTTTTCCAAAGCTTTGTTCCATTCTCCCAGAATCACGTTGATGCTTGGGCTGCCATATCAAGGTCTCATAATCTTCCCTTATCATAGACTGTTCGCATGGCTTATCACAAGCCTTTCAGTTGATGCTTGGGCTGCCTTACCAATTTTTTATTTCTCTTTTTTTTGATTTGATGAATTAAATATTTATGAGATGAAATTCCATGTTACTTTAGTGTTAATTTAATAAATTAATTTTTATTGGATAATTTTGGATGTTAATTTGATGAATTTGAATATAAATTGGATAATTTTGAATGTTAATTTGGTGTTAATTTTATTAATATTAATTGGATAAAATTAAATGTTAAGTTGGTGAATTTAATGTTAACTTGTTTAATTTCAATGTTAATTTGATGAATTAATGGTTAATTTGGAGTTAATTTGATGAATTGAATATTAATTGGATAAAATTTTACGTTGATTTGATGAATTTAAGGTTAAATAGTTGAATTTCAATGTTAATTTGATGAATTGAATGTTTATTAGAAAAAATATAAGTTAATTTGTTGAATTGAATGTTAGTTTGGTGTTGATTTGAATACTTAAATGTTTATTAGAAGAAATTGCATGTTACTTTGATGTTGATTTGATGAATTAAATGTTTATGGGATGAAATTCTATGTTGCTTTAGTGTTAATTTAATAAATTAATTTTTTATTGAATAATTTTGGATGTTAATTTGATGAATCAAATGTTAATTTGATGAATTTGAATATAAATTGGATAATTTTGAATGTTAATTTGGTGTTAATTTTATTAAATATTAATTGGATGGAATTAAATGTTAAGTTCGTGAATTTAATGTTAACTAGTTTAATTTCAATGTTAATTTGATGAATTGAATATTAATTGGATAAAATTTTATGTTAACTTAATGAATTTAAGGTTAAATAGTTGAATTTCAATGTTAATTTGATGAATTGAATGTTTATTAGAAAAAATATAATGTTAATTTGTTGAATTGAATGTTAGTTTGGTGTTAATTTGAATACTTAAATGTTTATTGGAAGAAATTGCATGTTATTTTGATGTTGATTTGATGAATTAAATGTTTATGGGATGAAATTCTATGTTACTTTAGTGTTAATTTAATAAATTAATTTTTTATTGGATAATTTTGGATGTTAATTTGATGAATTTGAATATAAATTGGATAATTTCGAATGTTAATTTGGTGTTAATTTTATTAAATATTAATTGGATGGAATTAAATGTTAAGTTGGTGAATTTAACGTTAACTAGTTTAATTTCAATGTTTATTTGATGAATTGAATGGTTAATTTGGAGTTAATTTGATGAATTGAATATTAATTGGATAAAATTTTATGTTAATTTGATGAATTTAAGATTAAATAGTTGAATTTCAATGTTAATTTGATGAATTAAATGTTTATTAGAAAAAATAGAATGTTAATTTGTTGAATTGTATGTTAGTTTGGTGTTGATTTGAATACTTAAATGTTTATTGGATAAAATTGTATGTTATTTTGATGTTGATTTGATAAATTAAATCATTATTGGATGATTTTTTATGTTAATTTTACTTTAGTATTGAGTTTACATTTTACTTTAGTATTGATTGGATAAATTGAATCTTTATTGGATGATTTTGAATGTTAATTTGATGATTGAGTGTTAATTTGATGAATTTGAATATAAATAGGATGAATTGAATGTTAATTTGATATTAATTTGATGAATTGAATATTAATTTGATGAATTAAATGTTAATTTGATGAATTGAATTTTACTTTGATTAATTTAATGTTTAATAATTTGATGAATTGAATGATTATTAGATGAAATTGAATATTAATTTGGTGTTGATGTGATGAATTAAATATTAATTTGAATGTTAATTTAATGAATTGAATGTTTATTAGATGAAATTGAATTTTAATTGGTTAAAATGAATGTTAGTTTGATGAATTAAATATTTATTGTATGAAATATACATAAAATATAGATAAAAACTGAAAAAATATTATGAACTAAATAGATAAAAGCTGAAAAATTAATGTTGAAGTCCAAAGAGGAAGGACTGAAAAGTAAAAATACAAGAACAGAAGAAATAATTTTATTAATTTTATACAGGTACGGGGATTCGGTCTAATTTTACTAATATTAAAATTATTGTATACACAATTTATATACACATAAATATTTAATTCTAGATATTTTAAAAATAAGGTATAATTAATAAAATGACTTGCAGTTATTTAATATATCAATTTAACAAATAATAATAACATAAAAGAATAATTATAAAAAGAAAAAATAATGAAGGGTATTAAATAAAATTAATGGTACTTATGTATGCTTAAAAATTAAAAGTTATAAAAAGGTGGGGTATTAAATATAATTTTTCATAGTTACAACTAAAAAAATACAAAAGCCCAGTCGGCTCCCTCAATCACTAACGAATACAAACAGAGATAGAGAGAAGAGAGGCGAGAGGCGATGGGTGATGGGCGATGCGATGCTGATGCCGGTGCCGGAGAGAGAGAGAGAGAGAGAGAGAGAGAGAAGAGAAGAAGAAGAAGAAGATATCTGGTAGCTCGTGGCTCGTGGGTCGCAGATCGCAGCGATGAAGACCTAAGTTCCAAGCCCTAGATCTATGTGGATGGAGGTTAGATCTGCTCAAATCTGGACTCAAAGAGGTAAGCTACTATACTCTTCTCCTTCAATTTCTGTTGTATAGTCTGTATCTGTGTCTTCTCTCTCTCTTTGATTTCGTCTAGGTGTGCCTTTCTCTTTCTCTCTCTCTTCTCTTTGCTTTTTTTATTGTTTTACTTGGAAGATCTGGACCAGTGTACATGTGATTTCTAAAAAAATCTGAAATTTTTGTGTACATGTAATCTCTGGTTTTTGCTTTTTTGGGTGTACCCACGAACCCAGACGTTTCGAACAAATTGACACGAGATTTCGATGCTTGGTTCTTCTGTTCTTCACTTTTTCATCTTGAAACCCAGCCTTGAAACCCAGCATGTCCGGAATAAAGTTACTATATCAGACACAAATCCCGCACCCATGTCGGATCGTGTCAACACGGGTACTCCCACAAAAGAGGCGAGTCCGAGTAACATAGGTTTGAAGTGGCATGTTTAATGTTGAGAGTTCTATTGCAACTATGGGAAACATTATATGTTTTAACTTGTATGTTGTTTTCACCTGCTATGCTGGAAGCAAATATCAACCACTCACAACCAGGCCTACAAACTGCCCTTATTCTACATTTATCATTTATAATGAACCTTATCTCCTTAGCCCATTTGATTGCATGTTGCCTAACTGCAGCTCTAAACTCAGTTGTATTTTTGAACAACATACCTAGCTTAAATGGTGGATCAACCATGTCAATCCTAGCATTAAAGTGTGGATACTTAACCTTGGACTTTCCTCCTTCCTCACCCTCTAATGATGATCCACCAAGACTGACCAACTCATCTGTGTCATATTCTTCACCATAAAAATCATTATCATCCTGCATAATTGTGCCCCTGTCACCAACTTTTTCCCCTTTGGCAACTCCTTTGCCTTTCTCCATTCTTTTTCCTTTGGCAACTCCTTTGTCTTCCTCCATTCTTTTCTCTTTGTTAACACCAACAAATTCAACATCATGATCCACAAAAGTATCATACAATTCATCATCGTGCATGTTACACTCATTATCATAAAAGTATTCATACTCTAAGGACTCTCCGTATGAGTATGAGCCACTCATTAGAACTTTCAAAGTTTTGATTTTCCTTTTGATTTTCCACCAAACCACCTGCATTTGAATCAACTTGACTGTGGATAAACACATTTGGATTGATGTGCTCAACATAAACATCAATGACTCTATCGCTATCAACATAGTTAATCATTTCAAAGGTTTGTCTATCATTTTCTAACACTTTCCATCCATCAGTAGTTATATGGTGGAACCTACTCAACTCAGAGTATCGCACTTCCGTAGTCTTTAACATATTCTCCAACTCAATCAAAGAAAGATGGTCAGCTTCACACATATCTATATGATTTATCTTCCCGCCAATATAACGTTTCTTGCCCTTACTGTCCAATCTACCACCATGATGCAATCGAATAGTAAAATATCCACAAATATTATCTGCATATCTACCCAATCTTCTTCCTCAAATCTGGTCCCTTCTCTCTCTCTCTCTCTCTCTCTGTAGATTACCCAAATCACTTGGGTAAACGAAGACAAGATTTTGCACATACAATGATTTTACAATACAGCCCCTCCTGTTATCATGTGCAAATCACGTGATAACAAAACCAAACGGACGAAAAACGGAAAAAATGACGGTTGACTACATTGCAACATTTTAATGTCTTTGAGGGGACAATATGGAAAAATTAATCATTTAAGGGGACAAAGTGAAACAATTTGTATCTTTCAGGAGGCAAACTGGAATTTTCCCTTGATTTTTTTTGTATTTGATAAGGTAGAAAAAATATCATTCATTTCCTCCAATTTTTTATCTTTTTAACTTTTTATCCTTTCATTTTTCCATCATACCAAACTACACGTAATGCTGCTAGTGACAAACTTCTTGTGGCAAATAGAAATATATTGGCAACAAAAGAAAGGTGTCAAGGAAAATCAACATTTCTTTTCATGTTAATAATTTTTATTGAGCATGTTATTATTTTTTCAATGTTACTTTTTTTTATGCTGAAGAATTGAAGGTTTTTTCCTCTAGTTATGGGTTTGAATATAACTAATTTTATTTTCAATTTTGTTCAATGTTCATTATCATTTATAATGAACCTTATCTCCTTAGCCCATTTGATTGCATGTTGCCTAACTGCAGCTCTAAACTCAGTTGTATTTTTGAACAACATACCTAGCTTAAATGGTGGATCAACCATGTCAATCCTAGCATTAAAGTGTGGATACTTAACCTTGGACTTTCCTCCTTCCTCACCCTCTAATGATGATCCACCAAGACTGACCAACTCATCTGTGTCATATTCTTCACCATAAAAATCATTATCATCCTGCATAATTGTGCCCCTGTCACCAACTTTTTCCCCTTTGGCAACTCCTTTGCCTTTCTCCATTCTTTTTCCTTTGGCAACTCCTTTGTCTTCCTCCATTCTTTTCTCTTTGTTAACACCAACAAATTCAACATCATGATCCACAAAAGTATCATACAATTCATCATCGTGCATGTTACACTCATTATCATAAAAGTATTCATACTCTAAGGACTCTCCGTATGAGTATGAGCCACTCATTAGAACTTTCAAAGTTTTGATTTTCCTTTTGATTTTCCACCAAACCACCTGCATTTGAATCAACTTGACTGTGGATAAACACATTTGGATTGATGTGCTCAACATAAACATCAATGACTCTATCGCTATCAACATAGTTAATCATTTCAAAGGTTTGTCTATCATTTTCTAACACTTTCCATCCATCAGTAGTTATATGGTGGAACCTACTCAACTCAGAGTATCGCACTTCCGTAGTCTTTAACATATTCTCCAACTCAATCAAAGAAAGATGGTCAGCTTCACACATATCTATATGATTTATCTTCCCGCCAATATAACGTTTCTTGCCCTTACTGTCCAATCTACCACCATGATGCAATCGAATAGTAAAATATCCACAAATATTATCTGCATATCTACCCAATCTTCTTCCTCAAATCTGGTCCCTTCTCTCTCTCTCTCTCTCTCTCTGTAGATTACCCAAATCACTTGGGTAAACGAAGACAAGATTTTGCACATACAATGATTTTACAATACAGCCCCTCCTGTTATCATGTGCAAATCACGTGATAACAAAACCAAACGGACGAAAAACGGAAAAAATGACGGTTGACTACATTGCAACATTTTAATGTCTTTGAGGGGACAATATGGAAAAATTAATCATTTAAGGGGACAAAGTGAAACAATTTGTATCTTTCAGGAGGCAAACTGGAATTTTCCCTTGATTTTTTTTGTATTTGATAAGGTAGAAAAAATATCATTCATTTCCTCCAATTTTTTATCTTTTTAACTTTTTATCCTTTCATTTTTCCATCATACCAAACTACACGTAATGCTGCTAGTGACAAACTTCTTGTGGCAAATAGAAATATATTGGCAACAAAAGAAAGGTGTCAAGGAAAATCAACATTTCTTTTCATGTTAATAATTTTTATTGAGCATGTTATTATTTTTTCAATGTTACTTTTTTTTATGCTGAAGAATTGAAGGTTTTTTCCTCTAGTTATGGGTTTGAATATAACTAATTTTATTTTCAATTTTGTTCAATGTTCTATATTGCTATTTATTTTTTTTTTGTTAAGCATATTATTGTTGTTGTTAAGCATGTTACTATTTTTGTTGAATATGTTACTATTTTTGTTGAACATGTTATTATTGTTATTTTTTTTAAATATTAATATTGAATGTTAGTATTTTTCTTATGTTTAAATGTTGTTATTTTTTTGTGTTTAAATGATATTATTTTTTATATTAAAATGATAATTTTTTTTTGTATTTGGATGCTTTTATTTTTTATTTTTAATGTTACTATCTATATAATAAAGTACAATACAATTCAAATCTCAAAAGATAAACAAAATGACTTTTATTTTTCACGGTTGAAATATCTTTAAATTTTATTTTAAAATTAATCCGACGACTAATATGAACACTCCAAATTTAATAAGGAAAATAAACTCTTAAGGGTGTGTTTAAAGTGAATATTTAAAAGTGCTTTTAGAATTTATAACTTCTCTTAAATACTTTTAAAAAAAATAGTGTTCGAAACCGTTCTACTACTACCACCACCACCACCACCACCACCCCACCTACTGCCTCACCACCCACCACCACCACAGTTACCCCCACCACCACCACCATCCCCACCGCCATCACCACTACCACTACCGTCACCTTTGCCACAGCCACCACTACCACACTCACTGCCCCACCACCACCACTATCACAACAACCACCACCACTATCACAACAACCACCACTACTACCACCACTATCGTTGCCACCCCACCACCACCTCTACCACAACAACCACAATTGCCTAACCACTACCACCGTCATCGCCACCACCACTGTTGCCACCCCACCACCGCCACTGTCATTCTCCCATCATCACCCCCTACCACCACCACCCCTAACGCCCTACCACCACCCCCACAACTATCACCATGCCACTCCATCGACGCCGCCACCACCCACGACTGATTGCTACCACCGTCATCCACCAATCATCATCGTCATCTTATTCTCATATTTATTACTACTATCACCAGTATTACACTATAATCGTTGTTCACCATCAGCACCCACCGCCACCACTATTGCCCATCACCATCAGTTGTCGCCCATAATCATCGTCAGCCACTATCATCCATACCCACGACATCTACCACCACCATCCGTCATCGTTCACTACTGTCGCCACTCATTGTCACCCACTCCCACCACACTTATCACCACCACCACCATCATCATTTGCCACTACCTATCACACTACCGCTCAAAAACACTTGTCGTCGCCCATCGCCACCATTGTCATTTCCTACCAACACCACCACCACAACTACCATCACCCCACCACCATTATTGTCAACCATCACCACTGTTGCCCACCACCACCCACACTCACCACCACAACTATCATCATCCATGGCTTCCACTGTCACTATCGTCACCCAAAACTCACCACCACCATAACCGTTGTGACCCATGGCTGCCATCATTATCACGGTCGTCACCACTCACCACCAACACTACCACCAGTGCTTAAATTTCTTTTTTTTTTTTTTCTCTTTTTTGTTTGTGATTTGATTTTGGGTGTGAATAAGAATATATTTATTATTGACCATTTTTTTTATTACTTTGTGCCTGAAATAACTTATATATATATATATATATATTACCAAAATATAACAAGTGCGGAAAGACATGAGAATTATAGGAGAATCACAAGCTGTAAATATAAAGAGTGGTGATGAATTTTACTATTGGAAAATTCTTCTTTTATGAACAAAATATAAATTACAATACAGAAAATAAAAATACTTACAACACTAGTACTAGTGGACTAGTGGAAGTGACTAAGGATAGAGTTCTACTTCTTCATTTGCATCATTATGAAGATTAGGGATACAATATAAGAGAAAAGAAAGATAGTGTGCGTAGTGAGCTTTGTTAGTACGATTGAAGTCCTTATATAGGCGTAAGGATTTTTGAAGGAATCTCTGGAGTAATTACTTCGTTGTCTCCTGTTGCTACTTTAACTCAGGTAAAGTGCTTTTCACTTTATCCTTTTGATGGAAAGTGGAGGTGAATTGCTTTTACCAAAGTAAGTCCTGACTTTCTAGGCAGGTGGGTCCTACTACAGTCCGAAGGAATCTACTTTCGGTGGAAAACAGATTTAAAAAATGGCTGATGGCTGCTTTACTAGGGGAAAGAGTCGTTTTACCAAATGATTCCTTATCGATATGTGTAATAGACAACTTTTCTTTCTTTATTGAAGAAAATAGTGAGTGATTACACATACAGACAAGCATCATTATGGGGTAGATATATCTACCAGATTATCATATCCTACAAATGGGTCTTGGGCTTCTTGGAAGGAATCCGTGGAAGCATTAACAGATCCTTGGGAGGATGGAGATAAACTATTTGCTGCTTGTTGAAGAAGCTGTTGTGCTAACTCAATTAACTCAGTCTTCTTCTTGGACTGTTTGCTAGAATCCTTAGAGGAGGATTTTCGCTGTTAGTGCTCTACTGTAGTGGATTTCTTGGGCTTTTCTGGAGTAGAAATTCTGAGAGAAGGCATAACTTGCTTGACTGGAGTTACAGGGGTTAATGTTGCTAGAACCGTTATTGGGGTTGGAACCTTGACTGGGAACTTCTGTTTAACACGATCAATAATTGGTCCTTGTTGGAACCGGGGCTACCATGTAACATAGAATTGTCTGGCGACATTGAAACCAATAATTTCTCATTTCCATTTACATATCCATGAGACTTTGTGCTTGCATATAAATGTTAATAAAATAGGAAACTGACTCTCATGTTTATTAGGTTTAAAAACAGAGGAGAAAGCAATAATATGATCTTGAAGATCAGCTGGAAAGATTTTATGAATGGGGTCGTAAACAAACCATCATTGTGCGAATCAGGACGAAATTTAGCTCTTGAAATTTTTATGAAATTGTATGAACCAGGAGTGGTTTAAAGAATCATCCTGATATAGGATAAGTTTAAACCATGATTCTTTATAATCATAGTAGTTAAACTGTTTATTTTGACAAAGTAGATCTCGGAGTAAAGAAGGATGAGATCCCAAATCTTTGAAAGAAATAATCTTTAAAATATTTAAAGAGTGATAAATAACTTTACTGGGGTCGTTTCTATCAGTTATAGGTTTGACAAAAATTGACTGAGCAAAGAATAATATATCCTAATAGAAACTAAATGTTTTTTCAGGATCAGATGGAAAAAAGGTTCATCCCGGTTCAAGGTATGCATTGACAAAATTCATTGGGTTGCTTAGGTGAGCATGGACTGGTTCAATGGCAAATACATTTTAGGTATAGGCTTTGATGTAATCAACCTTTGGGCCTTTGTGGGCTAATTGTGGTTGGTGATGAGAATATGGTTAACAAGCTGGCTAGATGTACCAGGTTTAATCGATGAAATAGGTTTTGGGGCCTGTTGAGCCATTTGGAGGAAAGTACTAGTGTTGACTATGGTTCATTTGGCTACTGGCCTTGTTGGGTTAGGATTACCAAAAGGTTGAAATCTGTTGGTAATTTGAATACCAAAGGATTGAAGATTTGGGCTTGGCAAGGCTAATTGTTTGTCAAGGTTTGTCTTTTCTTGGGCAAATATTTGACTTAGTTTTTGTTTTCCAGTATCCCTCCCGACTTTGGAAGATGTACTAGGTTTACTATCTTTCCTGTCCACCATGAGGTTCCTGTAGAAATTCACGGGTTAGAAAATCAGGAATGTAGTTATTACTACCTCTAATATATTCGATGTCAAAATCGAAAATACTTAAAATAGATTGTCATCTGGCAAAAAATATGCTTACTAGCAATGTTTTGTGCGTCTTTTTCTAAAACATACTTCGCTGATTTGCAGTCTACTCAGACTAGGAATTTCTGATTTAGTATATCATCCTGGAATTTTGAGATACACAGGACAATAACTAAAAATTTTTTTTTAACAGTACTATAATTTGCTTGTGCTTTGTTCCAGATACTAGAGTGAAAACGAACAATTTGCTCTGGGGAGTCTGGAGTGAGCTTTTGAAGTAGGATAACGTCGTAGCCAATGTCGGAGGCATCAATTTGGATGATTTTGAAGGGATCAACCGAAGGAATACCAAGACAAGACAAAATTTTAATGAATTGCTTGACTTGTTAGACTATGGTTGTATGAACAAATGTCCAAGGAGAAGGATTTCTTTTGAGTCTGTCATACAGAGGTTTGACGATTTTTTTAAGATCCTGATAGAAGTCAGAAACATAGTTTAGAGAACCTAAGAACCTTTACAACTGGGTTTTGTCAGTGATCTTATCAGGAAACTTATCTGCAAATTGGATAGAACGACTGATAGGAACAATGGTTGACTGTTGGATGTTGTATCCTAGAAACCTTACTAAGATTTGGAACAACTTAATTTTATTAGCAGAGATAACTAAACCATTTTGTTTAACAATATCTAAAAATGCATAGAGGTGCTTCCAATGTTCTTCTATAGATCTAAAGAAGATGAGAATATCATGTATATAGACTATCGAAAATGACTAATAGAGTTAAAAATTTTATTCATAATATTTTGAAATTTTCTAGGAGCATTTTTCAATCCAAAGGGCATTACATTCCACTCATAATGTTCGAACGGAGTTGTGAATACAGTTTTATATTTGTCTTCTGGGATATCATAATCTGCCAGAAGCCACTCTTCATATCAAATTATGAAAAGATACAGAATTACTAAGTCTTTTGATTAAATTATGTTTGTTTGAAATTGGGTACCTGATTCATTCCAATACAGAATTTAAAGGTTTATAATTGATTACTAGTCTTGATATGCCTCTTTCTAATTTTGCATTCTTGATGACATAGAAAGTTGGACATGACCAAGGGGATTTACTTTTCCGAATAATACCATTTTTAAGTAATTTAGAAATCTCTTTTTTACAGATTTTCATTACTTCATGGTTTATTTGGATGGGTCTGGACTTAGTTGGAATATTTTGTTCCTTAAATCCTTTAATGTAAGGAAGCTTTACCATGTGTTTCTTCCTATGCTAGAAAGTTGTAGGAAGGTTAGAACACACTTGTTCTTCCAGTTTTGTTTTAAACTGGTTAATCCTTTTAATTAAGATTGGATTGGTTAACTATTCTTGAATTCTTTTGTGATTTATTTCTTTTTTAAGAAATTTCACTTGCTTAGTTTTTTTGGTTAATCAGATTAAGATACTTAGAGATTGAATGATCTTTAAGTTGTCTTAATTTCTTAACTTCTGGTTTGGTTACAAACTTAAAAGTTACTGATTGACCAAGTGGTTTAGTGGTTACACTATTTGTATCTGTTGTAAATGGATACAATAAATATACAAAGGGTAAACCAAGGATAACATCGTTAGTCATATTTTTTACTAAGATAAAAGATGTTTTGAAACATACATTATCTTGACAGATATGCATATTTGGTAGTTTATACTTAACATTCATTTTACTACCATTTGCTGAACTAAGCTTTTCATTGGTTTTTTGATTATACTTAATTTGGATAATGTCTTCCTGTATGTAGTTTACATCTGCACCAGCATCAATTAAAGCAATAGTTTCTAATTTAAAATCATTATCAATTATGATTTTTACTTTAGAATGTCATTTTTAGAAATTAATTTTATTAACTAGATTAATTGTAAGATTATCATTAATCTGGGAACATCCATCTTGAGATGGCAGATTCATTACACCCAAAGGATCCACTAGAGAGGTGGAGATTATGGGTATCCTTTGTAATTCTGTTATATCCTGAGATTCTGTCTCAGATTGTTCATTAACTAGTGGCTGTTTTTCATGATCAAAATCCTTTGAAGTGCCAAAACTATCTATTGTTAAAAGACTTAAAGTTTCTGCAAGTTTTTTGTCTTGAGTTTTTAAATCTTTTATCTCAGATTTTAATTTATTAACTTCACTTTGGAGATATTGTAAGGTGACTTCTTTCTTTTTCTCCTTACTAAATATTTCCATTGTTGTGTTAATACTAATTAACTGTTTTTGATTAAAAGATTGTTTTGTGTCTTTTTTAGCAAACAAATCTTTTAATTTCTTGATATATTTGACTTTTAACTCTGGGTTTTCAATTTTACTAATTAACTCAATGAGGATGTGTTCTTCCTCATTTTGTTTAGTTATAACCCCAACTATTTTGCAACAACTATCTTTGCATCCTAATTTAATTTTAGGTTCACTAGGGTTACTAGAGGCTGACTAATGGTCTGAAGAACTTTCAGAGCTGCTTGAGTATTTTGAACTTTTTTCACTATGGGTGAGATTGTTTAACCTAAAAATATTGAGAATTTCTTCTTCATCTTTTTGGGTTAGATTCAATCTTTTGACTTGTTTTTTAATTGGACAGTCTGGGCTGATATGACGTTTCTTGCCACAGTTGTAACACTTAACTTCTTTATCTTTTTTACTACCTTTTTCCTCAGATTTTTTCTTATAAGTTTTACGTTTAAAAGTTTTTCTGGATTTTTTACTAGACTTCTCATAATAAGTAGGTTTACTAAAAGTCTTTTTACTACGTTTGTAGTGACGTTTACTATGTGTATAAGGCTTGTGTGACTTATGTTTTCTGCGGGATGGTGCTACTGAAGGGAGACCATATTGTTCACAGAAATCACCAATTTCATATTTAACCTTTTTCTTTTCATTTTTAAGTTGTTTACTAATTTTCATATCAATACACATCCGCATACCTTGTTTTTGGATGGTACTAACAAGATCACCGTAGGTTAGTGAATCATATTCAATGATTCTAGTTTCTTTACTAAGTGCTTCCCTAATCTTATGGGTAAATAAGTTAGATAGGTCATTGACAAATTTTTCTTTCCAGAAAGATTTATCACAATTTGGCCTAACCATTACTCTACAGATGAATACGTCGTTGTACCATCTGAAATCATTAAGTGTTGGACACCTAAGGTTATTAAGCTGGTCATGGACCCTGGCTTCAATGTTACTGGGTGTGCCAACAAAATGTTTGATTATTGCGAAGATGAGAGTGTTAACCCCATCATCTTTTGCTTTACCAATTCTTTCATTAAAAATTGGTATACCTTCATCATCAAGAACAACAACATATTTGATATGTTCTCTTGATTCTTGGGTAAGACAGTTATCCCACCAATTTCTTAATACTCTTGTAAAACCAGAGGTAATCATGTCAACTAATTCTGGTTCAATGAGATCAAGATTTGAGACATAACTATTTGCAACCATGGATAGGTGACTAATTTTATTAATGATTTCTTGTTCACTTAATCCATCTATGTTCCATTCATAGAGTTTATTGGATTGAACTAAAAACTGATTACTGATATTTTTTTCTTCAAATTGAAGATCTGGTGGTGTTGGTATGGGATACCAATTTTTACTAGTTTGGTTGGATTAACTTTTGAAAAAGTTAATTTATTAATTTGTTGATTACCAAACTATTTTTTCTAATTTTTCAATTTCAGAGTCAGTCGAGCTTTTTGAGTTGCTGGTTTTTGAATTATCAGAAGTTTGGTTAATAACTGTTACTTGGGATGGTCCAGATTTAGACTCTTTTTTAGAGATAAGTTCTTCAATTTTTTAAATTGTTTGCTTATCTCTTAATCCTAAATTAGTTCTATCTTCAGGTAGATTGATTAGAGGTTTTTCTAACTTTTTACTTGAAGATGGCTTGATTTCATCTTTTTTAGATTCAATTTTATCAAGTTGTTTACCTATAGTTAATAGACATTGGTTTGTGAAATTATCTTGCTCAATTATTTTTTTATTAGATTCACTAGTGGGAATCTTAAATGGTGAGGCTATAATTTCATTATCTAAATGACTAAATGTGATAGTTTCAACTAGAGGATGGCTAGAAAATATTACTTTGGCATCTTCTGTCTTCCATTTATGTCTTGTTGTTACATTTACTTCCTTATGATGGGTTTCAAGAAAGTCAAAAAAATGAAATTTCACATTCCATTTTATGCATTAACTTAACCCATTGTGCCATTATTTTTTTTGTTGATTATTATTGAATCTTTTAAAGTATTCTTGCCTTTTAGATTCATTTTCTTTAGACTTAAATTCTTTACCTAATTTAATCATGTTAGGTAAGAATAATCCATTATCCTTCTTAATGGTAAGAAGTTGATGGTTTATTGGGGCAGTACTTTGTAAATCATTGGCTGTAGGTGAAGGGGTGAAGTCGTCTTCTTCCTCTTCATCTCTAGGACTAGGTTGTGGGACACTCTGATGTGGAGTGTAACATGGCTTACTAATTTGTGATGTGTAATTATCAATTCCTTTTAACTTAAATTTTCTCTCTATTTCTTCTTATAATTCTTTATCTCTTCTGGAGATACAAGAATAAACATCAGATTTCCTACCTTCTTTTACTTGGATAGGTTTAGGGAATGACCTACTTGATCTATTGGATCTTGCAGAGTCAAAGGAGATTCTTACTGATCCATCAGTAAACTGCTGTAAACTTTCCAAGTTTGTTGTAGTGTTTTCACTATCTCTATTATGATTTTCATTTTTAATTATCCAAGAGTCTGGGAGCACAACATCCTTCCACCGGATTTGCTTAGTAACTTGGATATTAGATTGAGTAGTACTAGCTTGAATCAATAAAGTACTACCAATAGGACTTTTTTGTAATGCATGCATATTCAGGTTTGTGTTGATGCATTTATAATAAATCCTATAGATAAGAACAATTGATTCTGTTTCTTTTACTAGTCTGGTGATATGTCCTGATAGTTTTATTTCTAAGGTTAAGGTCATAAGAGTATTTTTGCAACCTAGACTTAATGTGAAATCTGGGAAGCAGTTGAAATAAACAGGTCCTTTATGAAGACCTGTTTCCATTAATCCTAAAACACTGGGTTCGTAGTCTAAGAACCTAGCATCTCTTAGGGTTAACAGGGCTGCTGCATTTTTCCCTAGTGAAATTATGGGTTTAATTGCAACCTGTACTAGATCAAGGTGAATAAAATTAAAACCTTTAGACTTATGTTTTTTAAGGGTTTCTTTGCTAAGTAATTGACAAGTTTCTTCATCCTTACTGAGGGAATAAACATGCTCAATAGTTTTCACTTGCAGTTCTTCATTAAAGGTTTTAGAAAACCAACTAGTTTTATATATGTCTTTGTGTGAAACTTTAGGGATGTTCCATTCACTCCAATCTACTTTAGTTTCACCAAATTCATGTTCTTCTTCATTTACTATATTAGGTATAGTACAAGATGAAGATCTAGATGAGCTAGCCATAGAATTAGATCTAAATAATCTACTCAATTTTAAATCTAATTTTTCAATTATGTAAATTATTGTTTAAGTTTGATTCCATTGTGCATATCTCGTAACATACATGTTCTCATGATACGTCTTTCTCCCTAAACTATCTCACCAGGACTTACAAACGGAATTGGTAGACACTCCCTCTTGAGCTAACAAAGGCTGGATGACAAGGGTAGACTAAACTAAACAATCATTTACTAAACTGAAATGAAAGAGATTTAAAACAAGTAAAATGCCTCAAATATAATTGCATGGATAACTATCCAGGCCATCAAATAGCCTCAGATACCAAAATATAACAAGTGCAGAAAGACATGAGAATTATAGGAGAATCAAAAGTTGTACATATAAAGAGTGTTGATGAATTTTACTATTAGAAAATTCTTCTTTTATGAAAAAAATATAAATTACAATACAGAAAATAAAAATTCTTACAACACTAGTACTTGTATATATATATATATAGTCATATCCTGTGGCTAAAGGAATAAAAAACATAAAATTCGAGTGGTCAAAAGCTCGATCCCACTATATTAAATAACAATTGTTTATTTTCATTTATTTAAAATTTATTGTTACTTATTATTTTCTTAATAATATTGATAAAATTTTCTCAAAATACGTAATGCAATAAAATTTTATCAACATGTGTATACTATTGTATATAGATAATATCTGAAATAAAAATTATGTTAACCAACAAATTAATTAAATATTAAATAATTGAACATTTGATAAGATGGGTGATGTGATGAAATTGGGGGTAAAAATATGTAGGGGATAAATTTCAACTTCTCATATGATTTATTATATATCTGAGAGAAATATGGTCATAACCTATATATGAACATAGACAGATATGGGAGAAAAGAAATTTTAATGTTAGTCAAACTCCTAAGATTAATGAATTTTTAATTTTTAATTTTTAATATTATTTCTCTTCTAATAGTTTGGTAAAATTGACAAAAAACAGATTTCATAGCAAATAAAATTTCTTGGCGTACTTAAATCCAAAATAAGTGTATATAAGGGGACCGACATCCAAATTAATTTTATTTTTACAAAATCACTTTTTAAATCTCACCAAAGATCTAAACTCATATACCAAATTGGCCCAATATGTACGGACCCGAGAGTTGCCATATAGGTAGGTGGATATATATGTAAAAAGACATTACTAACACCAAAAATTGGATTGGACAATAGGCATTTTAGGCAATTTAATTGGTAATTTTAGGGAGAATTACGTTCTTACTTTTTTAGGTTTGTCATTTAATCACTTAAATTCTTTAATATTTGAAATATTATATACAGACCTCCTAAAGTTTGTACACGTGTAACACTTAGACCCCGTTGTCAATATCCGTTAATAAATTACACTCAAACCCCCTTGAAGTTTGTAGACGTGTAACACTTAAACCCCTCAAGTTTAAAATGTTATACTTAAATTAAAAATACTCGAAGATAAAATATCAAAAATTTTAAATTTTATAACCAAAATTTATGTTCTATTATGATATTTATTGAAATAAAATTAAAAATAAAAATCTAATTTTTCTTTAAATATCATAATTAATATATAATTAAACTTGTAGTATGTATAGGTTCAGACGAGGGCACAGTGTAGTACAGACAGGACCTTATCCAAAGTGATGCATCAAATTTTCCTCATTTTCTGTAAGCAAAAAAATAAGGCCCTTAACCCTTTATTTTCTTTCATTTATTTATTTTTGAACCATCTCAACCCTTCAATTCACAAATCTACGACTTGTGAGTAATAATTAATTCACAAAGGCCGTGTTATCAAAATTGGTTCGGGTATGGGGAGGCACCGGATCAATAGTTCATTGGATCAACTAATCGGCCAGATTGTGTAATAAAAAATAAAAAAAATTGTAAAACATAATAATTATACTAAAAAAATATTATATTTTATATACAATGAGTGAAAAAAAAAACAAAAAAATGAAACAAGTTTTATAATTTTTGTTTGCTAGTTTTGCAAAGAAGCTTTAACAGGCGACAGCAAGCAGAGAGAGAGAGAGAGATATCAATCATCAGACCTGAGAGTGCGATCGTGTGATGAGATCGAGTGACGGATGAACCGCTAGAGGCTGGACGTTAGAGAAGAAGCAGAGATACGGCTGGACTCCAGAAGGATTAATGATCGAGCTGTTGTTCATCACCTAAGCTGCTTGTTTATCGCAAAGACTCGCTGAAGTGCAATCGTCCTGTTCGTCAGTTTTATCCAAAATCGGTCGATTTAACGATTTTCATACGAGTTGATTGCATATAAGGCCTAACTTAAGAATCGAACTGTTTAGGTCATGATTCACGGTTCAATTGGCAGGTCCGATCTGATTATGATAACACTACTTTAGATTGTTTGTAGGTCTCATTAAACATTAAATTTTAGTGTTGATTCAGTAGTTTCAATAAACTATATAGTTCATTGGTTAATTTAATCTATGCTAATGTTTATTTAATTATAAAAAAGAGGAATTAGGGGTAAAAAAGTCATTTGGTGTAGTTAACTTGGGCTACCATATACTAAACCGACTCCCATCAGTTTGTCCAACCCCATGTATATGTTTTAATACTGTGGTCCACTTACGAGTTGAAATATGAATCCCAAATTTAAAAATACTAATCAAACATGAAATTAAGTGATTTATCAGACTATTTTACTTAGAGCGTTTCTAACTCTTACTTAAATTTAAATTTGAATAAAAAAACTCAAAAAACTTGCTTCCACATTTGACTTAAACTTATACAAAATCAAGAGAGACTCTTTTTTTTACTCAAATCAATGTAAACTCAAATTTTTACCCAAATCTTTAATAGTAAGATTTTATCCTCTTTTAAAGATTCAATGGTCATATTTACTCCCTCTTTTAAATTTGAGTTTCTCTTTCTTTAAATTTGAGTTTGTTTTTAGACCCTTTGTATGAAATCAAACTTTTACTCAAATGTTAATTTAAATTTGAATAAAAATTAAGTCATGGTCGAAGATGCTCTTAACCCCACCATTCCAAACCAATCAAACAAATAGCCCCTTGGAGATTTGATATGGGGACCGAATCAATTGTAATTGTTGACGTATAGGCTTAGGACCAAACCACTCTCTTCACTAATTTGCAGGTTTCAATTAGTCTACTTCCGCTTAGGACCAAGGTGACGTGTAGGCTTTCTTATTTGTATTCGCAAATGTGGTAGCTGATTCTCACAGTTGTATTGAATAGAGAATAAATTCTTTACAGCCAGCCTGTAAACAAAATTACAAGCTGCTAATCAAAATTAAAGAGTTACACAAACTCATTGGAAATCTTCAACATTGATTTATGTGTTGGTGTAGCTCCTCAATTTTGATTGGCTGTCTATAAAGAATTTAATCGCTATCGAATATTCTCTCGCATATATGGGATTTCGAATTGCTAAATATTTCAGCTCTCTCACCAATCAGTCCTTCAGAACAATCAGTTTACTTCGTAGAAAGATGACCAAAACCATTAAGAAGCAATTAGTAATATAAAAATGTAACCATGAAACTTCATTAATCAAAACCATCAACCAATATGTTGTTTTAGATTAAGGTTTACCTTGAAATACTTATCACAAATGTGAAATATGAACTGATTAATTATTTGAAGGATATTATATATATTTCATAACTGGACTTCAAATCTCATCTTCTTCTCTTTTATAATAGTAATATATATACATAATATTATGTAATAGTAAAAACGGTCTCGATATGAGTGTCAAAGTGAACTATGGTCTAAAATAGAATGTCAATTAAGATAAACCAATTAACCACCGGGGACTTCATAATTCTATCTCCAATCTTATGAGAATTCATACGATATTAATTAGAGCGTAGTGTGAATGTCAAAAGTCCAAATCGTGTTATGGCTTTAAAAATTTGATCTTTTTTTAACACTTTAATGGTTTTATTTAATACTCGTTAAATAGATTACAGTACCAAAAAATGAGGTTATTCGGTCATGATACTAATCTAATCTATTGTGTTAAAACCTAACCATTCGAAGAGTAGGTAACTCTTCACTGATGGTTATAAACAAAATGTAGTCGGTAATGACTACATCAATGACACACCATCTATCTATACAACTTATTTTTTTCTCAATAGATTAGAAAAAAGCATAGCCATGCATTGAAGACTTGGTAAGTCTTCTCTGGTTGTTATACACAAAACGCACTAATTCAAGGCCACGTGCCTGTAAATATTAAATTAGGCCTTATAAATATTTATTATAATAATATATATTGATAAGTAATTTTTAAATAAATTAAATATGTTATTTAATTTATTTGTTGTTTCTTTTTGAGATTCAAAAATATTAATTAAAATTTTAAATTCGAGCTTTATATATTAAAAATTCATTAACAAAAGTCAAATCCTCGACCAAATGTGATTACGATAGTTATCTATTGAATATAAAGAGAAAGAGAAAGAGAATAAAAATTTAGGCAAGCTAACAAAAAAAAATGAAATAAATATAAAAAATAAAATTTGTATGAGTTTATTGGTCTTGGAATATATGAAGCATGTTTTAATATTGCGGCGAAGCAAGACGATGTTTTAATAAGAAAAATTTAGCAAGACAACTATGATTACAATTAGTTTCGGATAGTGAAATACTTCTACTCACTCTATTATATGATATTTTTGTGCACTTTAAAAAATAAGTGAACAAAAATCTATCATAAATTAGAAGTGAACTCAAATTTAATTTAAAAAATATTAGTTAATAGACAATAAGTTGGACAGTTAATTTTAATAATAAGATAGAAAAATATGATATTAAGTGTTTTCACATACCATAATTATTTGGTAAGATAAAAAAAAATCATGTCGAACTTTAGGGTCCTAAATGTTTTTGTAAGAAATTTTAAAACTTTTACAATAATACTACATGTATTTAGCCTGATGACCTAATTTTGACACCTAATAAGTTGTGGCTATTCCATTGTTAGTGGGTTCAATGTTAGCTCCTATTGCGAATTCAATGTTATGCTAAGTATAGAGTGTTAAATGTCACCATAGGGACTGTATTAAAATATCTTGATCTAAACTTGATATTAAATGACAATTGAACTAATTTAGTCCAATCTCATTCTTTAAAACCCAAAACAAACATGCCATTATAAGAGTCTAACCCATCATATATCAATTTCTAAAAGGATTGAGCCTACACAGTCCAACTACATCTCAATCTGTTAATAAGATGCACCATTATTTCCAATATTACACTATTTTGTCCCAATGCCTACCTGCAGCTAATATCTCAAACTTCCTCAAACAATGCTTCTTAGACATCGTAATAGACCTACATTTATGTTTCAGTATCTTTGTGTTATTTTTATACTAACAATAATTTCGTGCTTGAAGACTCGGAATGGAAGTATATGTATATGAATTGGTGGAATTATTTGGCATTAGGAGTCGTGTAATGAAAATAATATTTTTAAACAGGAAAAGAATTTTAGGAATGAATTTTATGCTATTAAATCAAAATATTTAAAGATTGAATTAATCGTGACTATTATTATAATTTTGTAAATTAAAATTTTAAATTTTTAACTATAATATTAGATAGAAGCTAGTAATTTGAATGGACAGGGAAGATTTTTTCACTAACGGAATACGATTGGCGCTTCCATGATTGCAAGTTGAATGGTCAAGGGAAGAGAACAGTCCTTAACAAGAATGAGTATCAATTGGCGCTTCCATGAGATAATTATTGGATGTGACGTAAGGAAAAAGTAACGAGAGTTGGCGTAGAAAGAAATGGCAATTTGCTTCACATAAAGATGGCCAATCACTTCCTGGCTACCATCGCCGTTGTGGCTCTGGCTTCCTCCTTTGCCTATGCCTCAGATCCTAGCCCTTTGCAGGACTTTTGTGTTGCTATCAATGACCCCAAGGCTGCAGGTATCTATCTGTTCTCTTTATTTTCATATTCAACATTACATGTTATGTTGGTTCGTTAATTAATTCTACCTTGACAAAACTCCTATTAATGTTCATGCAGTGTTTGTGAATGGAAAGTTATGTAAGGACCCTAAGCTTGCCACAGCTGATGATTTCTTTTTCTCCCTCCCAACATGCCCGGTCTCAACATTCCCAGAAATACATCAAACCCACTTGGGTCGGTTGTAACTGCAGTAAATGTTGAACAAATACCAGGACTCAACACTCTTGGTATCTCCTTAGCTCGTATTGATTTTGGTTCGTATGGCCTCAATCCACCCCATACCCACCCTCGTGCTACTGAAATCCTTGTTGTCTTGGAGGGTACCCTCTATGTTGGCTTTGTCACTTCCAATTTGAACCCTAGCAACCGCCTCTTCACCAAGGTCTTACATGCGGGAGATGTCTTTGTATTTCCCCAGGGTCTCATTCACTTCCAATTTAACCCGGAAAAAACTAATGTAATTGCTTTTGCCGGTCTAAGCAGCCAAAATCCTGGAGTCATCACTATTGCAAACTTAGTCTTTGGCTCGACATCACCCATTTCTGTTGATGTCCTTACCAAGGCATTCCAGGTGGACAAAAACGTTGTTGAGTATCTTCAGAAACAATTCTGGTGGGACAACAACAACTAGAGAAGCTTTGCCATCTTCTACTTTTAGAGTTATTATAAGACTGCATAAATAAGTGGGTGTGTAATGTTTTGTGGCATTTGTGCTACAAATATTACGTTTTCCATATATAAAATAAGTGACTGAGCTTGTTATATGTACAGTTCTTCTCTTACTTAGACTTTCTCGTTATAAAAATTGCATTTGTTATGCACGGTTCATTTGTTGCAAAGATTTTATGTTGTTCCGAAAAGCAAAAGATACCATTACTGACAAAAATTGTTGCATCAGAGAAGGCAAGGCCTTTAAGAAGATTTTATGTTGTTATAATAATGAAGTTTGTTACGCTCTTGTGTGCCGAATATATGAACTCGGATCAACGAAATTGCAAATATTATTTGTTGTGGCGACATTCAACTATCCATTGTTAAATTTGTTGGGCTCTGATGGTTATCTTATTTGAATCCACACTTACATCTAATTGAATTTAATAAATTTAGTGATGCATGATTGACCATAAAAAAAAAATTAATAGTACCCGCTTATGGACAATAATAATGGATCAGGATTAACACATCATCTCTCCATATTTAGAAACCTATGCATGAAGGGTATTGTATTTTTTATACTATACCTTTAACTTTGTTAGCTATTATACTTTATTGCCAAACTACAAGGGATTAAGTGTAGGTTTTAAAGTATAGAGAATTAAAGATTGCTGGAGCCAACAATGGGGAGTTATTTATAATGGGACGTTCAAAATTTCATTAATGACTTTTTATGGGTCGCAATGACATCTAGTGAGACCCAAAGATTTTAGTTATAGAAAATAAAATCTGTCAAAATTGGTTAAATTTAGAATTTAGATGAATAAAATCCATTAGTGTCATTCCGACAGAGGTTTACTTTCCATGTCACGAGTAAATCATTTCGTCAAATGGTCGACCAAATTCTCAATCTATTTGATATATGTTATACTAACTGCTCCGTCACCTAGGAGTTATATAATACTATTTGACGAAGTCTAAGAAATTTTGATTTTCTATTATACATCTTATTCTTTGCACGACCAAAGGCCCCTTGACTATCATAATAAACAGTGAACGATGGAGATGGATTTTCCACATAGCAATTTCTATCATTATATTTCGAAGGCTCACACCTTTGTCATATGAAAAACCCCATTAGCAACCAAATTGGATTCGATCGTTGAGTAAGATATATATGCA
The DNA here is from genome assembly GCA_963454935.2 of Ilex paraguariensis. Taxonomy (NCBI): domain Eukaryota; kingdom Viridiplantae; phylum Streptophyta; class Magnoliopsida; order Aquifoliales; family Aquifoliaceae; genus Ilex; species Ilex paraguariensis. The sequence continues at coordinate 260,399 of CAUOFW020009780.1, forward strand.
TGTCTGTTCGTGGATTCCCAAGAAATTGCTCCTCCCCGAGGGTATACTCCCTTGATTTCCAGCCAGCGTTAGTATAACTTTCTAAAACGCATGGGTATTTTTGATAATGTAATCCATGATTAATAGTGTCTTTCAAATATCTACATAATCAAGATTTTTCAACCAAATGTTCTTGTATTGGTCACCCATGAAATCGACTTAGTATACCGACTGCAAAGGCCAATATTGGGTCTTGTACAATGCATCAAATATATTAAACTCCTCGTACTTGAGATTACTATTCTAATTTTCCTTTTTATTAACACACAAAGCATCATATGTAGTAACATTAAAATCCATGGACATAGCTACTATGCATTACTTAACTTCAATTAAAGACCCACAAGTTGAATATGGCTTTTCATAGTGTTTTCACTCGGTTTTATTGAAACCCAAAACTTTCAAATGGTATATTCAATGCTGATGAAAGAATGTTCCATTCGATATGTAAATTGCCGATCCTAATTACCTATCCTTTTAAGATTTAATACGATAATAATCAAGTTAGCCTCATTACTCTACTCGGTAAAAGTGATCTTTAACCAAAACAAAAAAGGCTCGATTAATTTTGTGTCTAAAGCATCGTAAAGCTAGTCTTTTACTAGCTAGGACATCCCCAGATCTCATCTTACTACACAATCAGGACGCAATAAGCGATCTAAAATGCACTTTCTTCTTTTGTTACAAGTGCAATATATTTGGACAATACTCTAAGGGTCCGTTTGGTAGGAAAGATGAAAAAATGAAAAATAGAAGTGATACACTTTCTATCATTCAAGAGAAAAATCATTTATTTTCTTAATTGTGTTTCGTAAGAGAGATGGAAAGTATGAAGAATTGATTTTTTTGTATTTGATAAAATAAAAAAAGTATTTTTGTTATTTTTTACTTTTTATTTAAATTTTGAATTTTATTTTTTTATTAAAAAATGTAAGTACATACATTTTTTGTCATTATATTTATATATAAAAATAATGCATACATAATATGTAATTGATGATATATCTATATATCAAATGATATACAGACAAATAATATACATTTTAACACACATAATTAATTTTTCATCCATTTTTTCTCTCAATTTTGGAGGGATTGATTTTGATGAGTTAGAATGAAAGTTAATTCATATACTTTTTCATCCTTCATATTTTCCTCTCTTACAAACCATAATGTTTTATTTATCTCTTAACTTTTTATCTTTTCAACTTTCTATCCTTTCATTTTCTATCGTACTAAACAAAACATAATGCTACTAGTGACAAACTTCATGTGGCAAATAGAAATATCTTGGCGACAAAAGAAAGGTGTAAGGGAAAATCAAAATTTTCTAGCAACGAAACTTTCTGCGATTAGGGTGCCGCGACGAATTGGCAACAATAACACTTGGGTTGTTGCCAATGAAAAAATCCTTCGTCAAGAAAAAATCATTTCTGTTGATTGGCAACAATTTTTAATAATTCTTTGTTTGGTACGATGAAAAAATAGAATGATAGAAAGTTAGAGGGATAGATAAAACATTATATTTGGTAAGGAAGAAAATAGGAATGATGAAAAAGTGTATGAATGAGCTTTTTTTCCAATTCACTAAAATCAATTCCTCCAAAATTGAAAAAAAAAATAGATCAAAAATTAATTATTTGTGTTAAAACATATTTTATTTGTCTATATTTTCTTTAATATATACATATATTATGTATACATTAATTTCAGATATAAATACAATGATAAAATATGTATTTATATTTTTTCTAAAAAAAATATAAATATAAATATAAATATTTTTTTTCATCTTATCAGGTACAAAAAAAAATTAATCATTTTTATTTTGCATTCATCCTACCAAACACAAATGAATGAAAGTGTATCATTCCTATTTTCCTTCTTTGAAGGATAAAAAGGATATTCTTCTTATTTTCCATTCTCCTATTTTTCATCTTTCCTACCAAACAGAGCATTAATGACATGTTTGATTAACGGGATAGTTAGGGATAAAATAGTGGAATTGGTTGATGTTGTCCGAATTTGATAATAACAATTTACGTGCAAGTATACATGATCAACAAGTAATAAAATGATAAATAGAGTATCATTTATACGAAGAATTATTACTAATAATTTTCAAGTACTAACTTTATATCAATTCAATTTTATTTAAACAATTGAAATTAATTATGAATTCACTAATTTAAAACTAAATCTAAATTGAATAATCAATGATTGAATTTACCAGATAAAAGAACTTAAGATTACAACTTCCCCTAATGCTTCGTATAAATCTTTTTAACTCTCTTTCCAGTTAATTAATCAAAATAAGTTGTTAACTGAGAACTCAAAATTATTTATCAAACCTCTTTCGATAGGTAGACAAAAATATCTCTCCCAATTAAATTACTATATTCCTATGTAATATAAGTTAGAATAGATTCATTAAATTCAAACTTCCATAAAAGTTACACACAGCATACAAGTATATTCTTATCCTATACACAAACTTAGCTATTCAATCTAAAGAAGAATCAACCAGACACATGTTATCATATTCAGATCTAAACCTAGAATCCATCTCCCAATTTCATCTAGGGAATCAAATTAATTATTGGTCAAACAATCATATATTAAGCACAAAATATGATAAACAACTTATATATGATCAATAAAAACTAGAAACGAGAGTAGATCAATTTAACTAAATATCAGGTTTCGTTGCAATCTTAATACAAATTTAGTTCATAATGTAATTGAAAAACATCATTCTCAAATTAAACAACATATCAGAAAATGAAGAAGTAAAAGTAAGAGAAAAAAATTAAAACTTAGTTGCAATTTTCAATTCGTCTCTAGTCTTCAAGTCCGATTTTCTTCGTGTTGATTGTTTCGATCCTTGTCTTCAATTTTCTATCAATTCTTGATCAATCCTCTATTATAGCAACCCGTCAAATCAGTATGTTTATATCCCAAATCAAACCCCTAGCATATATGTAGCATTAGAGTTCAATTTCGACTCAAAAATAAGTCAGAATTCGCGTCCTAAATCAACACAAGCGCTGCAGCCCCTAAAATCAACACAGGGGCGCCGACTTTTTTCCCTTCTAGCACAGCTGCGCTGATTCCCTTTTAAGCCTAGAGCTGCCCTCGTTGCTTAGTCTTCAAATAATCCAACACTTAAGCTACCAAATGACGTTGTTTCCTTCCAAATGATCTTGTGTCCTTCCAAATCATGATTCCTACAAAAAAAAAAATTAAAACACACAAAACAAATAAAATTGAACATAAAATACTTGAAAACTTACAATTTCATCAAGCCAAGAGTACTCAATTATAAAACTCACTCATCAAATACCTCCAAACTTAGATCTTTGCTGGTCTTCAAGCAAAATACTAAGAACAAAAACTATAAAATTAACCCTAACAACCATACTCAAACAATGGATCAATGTGAATCTAACTAATGGCCCCAAAAGTTACTTCAAATAATAATTCATGGGAAACTTCAAAACAATACAAAGTCTATCAATTTAACATACTCTTTAATTTTACCTCCACTCATGGCCCTTTAAATACATGTACATATCCAAACTGTTCAAACTCTTTATCACTCAGATACATTTACTTAAGCAGACGCTCCATAAGAGATACTCAATATCAACTCTATGAACTTACATTTCATATCAACCTCTGCTTATTAAGGCAACCATTTAACTAGAAGGTTCATTAGTTTTGTTTTTTTTTTTATCTCTCATTCTCTTCTTTTTCTCTTTTTTTTTTCATTTGGTAAGTGCATTTTATGCTTCATCTCACCTCCTATTGAGCGAGTGCGTTTTACGCTTCATCTCGTTTTTTCTTGAACGAGTGCATTTTAAGCTTTATCTTGTTCTCAACATGTGTTTATGAGTGAGTGTGTTTTACGCTCCATCTCTACTCACCACATGCCCTTTTCTTGTTTTTTGTTTTCAAATTTTTTTTCCTTCTCCCTCATGAAGGATCAAATCAAAATAATTTTTCAAAAACTCTTTCTTTTTTTTTAATACTAACTCATCATAACCAATATTTCCCCCAAACTTATATGAATACCTCAATTTGCTTTGAATGATGATTAAATAAGTTTTCTAAAGTTTCAATGATTTCTCTCACAAGCATTTAACCAAATAAATTCTCTAAATAATAATTAACCAAACAGATGGGTATGTGCTCATGCATGAAAAGATCACAAACAATGTAAAACCAACTAGTAGGTCAACCTACAGACTCAACATGTTCATCAATTTTTCTTAAATTGATAATTAATTCTATTCATCATTGGTCATAATCAAATTCAATTAACTCATTGCTCAAGTCATACTAAAACATGTTATTTAAAGTGCAAAACATGTTATCTAAATGCATATCTATTAATGCAAATGCAAACAAGAAAACACCCCCAAACTTAAACTAAACATTGTCCTCAATGTATAAATTACAAAAAATTAAAATAGAAGACTTCCCTGAGACTTCGCTAGTTGGCATCATAGTCAACGTCCTCGTCGTCCGTGAGTCAAGAGTATACTCGGGAAACATAGGTGGATTAGGAAACTTACGTTGCAAAGCGTAATGTTTACCCATGGAGAATGGAGAAATCCTTAGTGCTAGTTGATACTCATTGATGTCACTTGAGATGCAAGATGTTGAGTAAAGGAGATTGGGAAATGCAAGGTTATTCAATGGAATTATGGGTGAATAAGAGTTTGGGTGAATAGATTTTTAGAGCCTTAAAGTTTTGGAAGAATAGGAGTTGATGTGGTGAGCTCCTTGCCCCTATGTAGAGCTAAAGGGTGTTTTATAATGTTGAAAATCTGCTTTGGGAGCTGTCCAGGCACAATATAATGCTGAAAATCTGTTTTGGGAGTGATTTGGGGCAGTAGGGGCACTGTTGCGTTGCCCAGTCAGAGAGTGAGCGCCTAGGCGCTGGTTTGTAACACTAGGGTGCTGTTTTGGAGGGGCTGGGGGGCTGTCCAAATAGAAAATCAGCGCTGCTGCGCTAGGGCGCTGTCCAAACAGAAAATCAGCGCTTAGGCGCTATTTTGGAAAGCTTAGGCGCTGTCCAAACAGAAAATCAGCACTTAGGTGCTGGTGGTTTCTGGTCTTGACTCATTTTTTGAGCTTGTGCATGCTCCCTTTTTTTTTTCCGATCCTCGGTACCTATAGGCAATTGACACACTAATTAAACTGCACTAACTTTCTAATATCATAATTACTCCTAAAACTAAATTGACATAAACATGAAGTAAAACTTAAAAACTAAAATTTGGGTTGCCTCCCAAATAGCACTTATTTTATAGTCTTCAGTCTGACTAATTCATGTTTCATCCCGGGTTGGCAAGGGTAATTGATGTCTTTTGACGATCAATATCGCTATCCCAATATTGCTTCAGTCTTTGCTCGTTCACCTTGAAAGTTCTCTTTGAATTGGCTTCCTCGACTTCAACCGCTTTAAGCGGGAACACCTTAGTAATAATGAATGGCCCCGACCACCTTGATTTGAGTTTTTTCGGGACAAGCTTTAACCGCGAATTGAAAAGGAGTACAGCTTGACCAGACTCAAACTTCCGCTCAATGATCTTCTTGTCATGCCACCTTTTTACCTTCTGTTTATATAGCTTGGTGTTCTTAAGAGGTTCTAAAATACAACTTCCTACGAATACCTCATTCATTACATCTTCTGTCAAATTAACCCAAAAACATTCTTTCGCTTCCTTTAGAAATTTCATAACTAAAAATACATTGAATGTAACCTCTTGATCTTGGACTCGCATAGTTAGCTCAAATTTTTGTACATCAATAAGTGTTCTCTCCATTGCTAAGAGTGGTCGTTCCAAGAATAATTGGTATTTCCCTATCTTCCTCACACTCTAAGACTATGAAATCAGGTGAAAAAATAAACTTATCCACTTTAACTGGAACGTCCTTAACTATGCCCCTTGGATAAATGAGTGATCTATCCGCAAACTACAATGTAACATTAGTAGGCTTCGTTTTCTTCAAATCCAATTGCTGATAAATTGAGAATGGCATCAAGTTAATACTAGCTCCCAAGTCACACAATGCTTTTCCAAAAAATTGATTGTCTATTGTGCATAGAATTGTAAAGCTACCTGAATCTTTGAGCTTTGGTGGTAGCTTTTTTTGAAGAATAGCACTACACTCCTCCGTAAGTGCCACTGTCTCGAAAATCGCCTAGTTTTCTCTTCTTTGACAAAATTTTCTTCAAAAAAGTCACATAATTAGGCATTTTCTCCACTACTTCTACGAAAGAGATATTTATTTGGAGCTTCTTAAACACTTCCATGAATTTAGAGAACTGCTTATCCCACTTCTATTTCTGCAAACGTTGTGAAAACAGCACGGGAGGCACAATAGGTCTCGGATTACCTCCATTAGAACATGCAACTAGTTCCTCTTCTTTCTTTTCACGTTCCATATTCTTGCTATCTTTTTTTTTTTTACCCTCACTATCATCTCCATGTGAATGTTTTGGAGATCCACCAACAATCTTAGGTAACTCTTTTCCGCTTCGTAATGTAATAGCATTGCAATGCTCCTTACCTTCCCTCTTAGGATTGACCTCCGTATCACTAGGTAGAGTGTCTTGAGGTCTGTTGGTAATGGCATTAGCAAGCTGACCAATTTGATTTTTCAGGTTTCGGATTGATACTTTCATACTGTTCATCCTTGTCTTATTCTGTCATACGTACCTGGAAAGCAGCCCCTCCAAATTTGACTTCTTTTCCTTCTGTGGTGGAGCTTGATTCTGAAAGTCTGGTGGGTATGATTGTGTTGGAGCAGAAGTTTGGGCTTGATTATTATTCCAAAACAAGTTCAGATGAGTCCTCCAACCAGGGTTATAATTGTTGAAATTATGTTCATGTTGCTACCTGTTGAAGTTACCAACGTATTGCACTAACTCAGAACTAATTGCACATTGATTACTCGGATGCTTCCCGGTACACAATTCACAAACAATTGCCACACTCTGAATAGGTTGCACCCCTAAAGTATCAATCTTTTTTGTCAACGTCGCAACCTGTGCAGTCAATGTAGTAACCGCATCAACTTCATAAATTCCTGCTACCTTTGGCTGATTGATCCTTGCAAAGGGCCACTGATAATTGTTGGCAGCCATCGTCTCCAATAACTCGTAAGTTTCATCAAAAAAATTTTCCATCAATGCCCCACCTGCAGCTGCATCGATACTGGTTCGGGTAACACTAAACAACCCGTTATAGAACGTCTGAACTTGCAGCTACTTAGGAATACCATATTGAGGATATTTTCAGAGTAAATCTTGAATCGCTCTCAAACTTCATATATAGTCTCAGAATCATGTTGTGCGAATGATGTGATGTCATTCCTCATCCTTAAAATTTTAACTGGTGGAAAGAATTTTTGAGCTAAATCTGTCAACGTAGTAATAGAACTCGGCGGCAATGAATGCAACCAACTCTTTGCCTTATCATGAAGTGTGAAAGGAAAAATTCAGAGTCTAATCGCATCTTCAAGAACCCCGTTATACTTGAACGTGTCACAAATCTCCAAAAAACTCATCAAATGATCATTTGGGTCATCGTTAGGCAAACCCCTAAACTGCACTGAATTTTGAATCATTTGGATGGTATCCGGCTTAATTTCGAAATTGTTTGCTTGAATTGCAGGCCTTTGAATGCTTGATTGTATTTCCGTAACAAGTGGCATAGCATAATCCCTTAACAATTTCTATTCATCTTCCGTCATAGTTTCTTGATTATTTACTTCTTGACAATGCTTTCACAAGTTTTGGAGTCTTCTTTCGATTTCATCTTCGTACGGTAGTAGCTCTTGACCTGTAGATCGTGTTTACATACAAAATTCAAGATTACTTGCAAAAAAAATTTAAAAAAAAATTAAATAAGTTTAAACTAAGATCAAATTGATTGAAATTAATATTTTAAATAATTACTAGAATTAATCCTCGGCAATGGCGCCAAAAACTTGTTGTCCGAATTTGATAATGATAATTTACGTGCAAGTATACACCATCAACAAGTAATAAAATGATAAGTAGTGTATTGTTCTCAGGAGAATTATTACTAATAATTTTCAAGTACTAACTTTATATTAATTCAAATTTATTTAAATAATTGAAATAAATTATGAATTCACTAATTTAAAACTAAATCTAAATTTAATAATCAAAGATGGAATTTACCAAATAAAAGAACTTAAGATTACAACTTCTCCTAATGTTTCGTATAAATCTTTCTAACTCTCTTTCTAGTTAATTAATCAAAATAAGTTATTAACTGAGAATTCAAAATTATTTATCAAACCTCTTTCGATAGTTAGATAAAAATATCTCTCCCAATTAAATTACTATATTCCTATGTAAAATAAGTTAGAATAGATTCATTAAATTCAAACTCTCATAAAAGTTACACAAGACATATAGGTATATTCCTATCCTATACACAAACTCTGCTATTCAATCTGAAGAAAAATCAACCAGACTCATGTTATCATATTCATATCTAAACCTAGAATTCATCTCTCAATTTCATCTAGGGAATCAAATTAATTGTTGGTCAAACAATCATATATTAAGCACAAAATATGATAAACAACTTATATATGATCAATAAAAACTAAAAACGAGAATAAATCGATTTAACTAAAATCAGGTTCCGTTTCAATCTTAATAAAGATTTAGTTCATAACGTAATTGAAAAACATCATTCTCAAATTAAACAACATCTCAGAAAATCAAGAAGTAAAAGTAAGAGAAAATAATGAAAATTTAGTTGCAATCTTCAATTTCTCTCAAGTCTTCGAGTATGATTTTTTTCGTGTCGATTCCATTGATTCTTTTCTTCAATTTTCTATCAATTCTTGGTTAATCCTCTATTAGTGGCCCTCAAATTAGTATGTCTATATCCCAGCTCAAACCCTAGCATATATGTAGCATTAGAGTTCAATTTCAACTCAAAAACAAGTCAAAATTCGCGTCCTAAACTAACACAAGCGTTGCATCCCTTAAAATCAACGCAGGGGCATTGACTTTCTGCCCTTCTAGCACTGCTCCTAGTACAGCAATGCTGATTCCCTTTTAAGCCTAGTGCTGCGCTTGTTGCTTAGCCTTCAAATAATCCAACACTTAAGTTACCAAATAACCTTGTTTCCTTCCAAATCATGATTCCTACAAAACAAAATTAAAACACACAAAACAAATAAAAATAAACATAAAATACTAGAAAACTTGTAATTTCATCAAGTCAAGAGTAATCAATTCATAAGTATAAAACTCACTCATCAATTAATTTTATCCAATGTACGGGCCCACAATTCTCTTGCTTGGCTTGTTAATTTTGGACTGGGATAAAGTATTTTTAGACTTTCCCAGCCCAAAATGAATATTGTGAATAGCTATCTAATAAAATAATTAGTATTTTGAATTATTATCCCCACATATTGTTTTCATCCACTTCTATCACATCACTCATTTCTATCACGAGTTGAAGCAATTAATGTTTGATTAATTTATGACTAAATATAAATTTTATTTCAAGCATTATTTATATACGATAATATACACATATTAATATTTTTTAAGATTATTTATTTTGAAAAAAATTTGTCAATTTTTTGTAAAAGATAATGGGTAGAAATTAATTTCAAACAATGTAGTTAAAGAAATAGAAGCCTGGACATAATTTTAAATTTTAAATTATGTAATTATTTCAAGTTTCAAATCGTAATGGAATCAAATTTTGGGCACTCAAATTTTATGTTACATTAAAAAAAATATATATGGAGGCTTACCTAAATTCATGGAAAAAAGACAGCAAATGGGAAAGCATAAAAAAAAAAAGAGTCTATTTTTACCTTTAACATAAAAAAAATCTATGGAACTCATTGTTGACAATCATCAGGTTCCAAACAAATTCGTTGTTGAGTCCATGGAACTCAATGATGGATTATTTAAACTGATAATTAAAACTTTTATATTGTAGTTGTCTTTTCTTTTTTTGTTGGATCCAAATAAATGTACTAAGCACAAGCATATATAACCAACTTCATTATTTGTAACAGGAAAAAATCTCTCCATCAAAAGAACCATGGGTAACAAACCCAATCGTTTTATTGCGAAACAATCTTTGTAGAAAAGATGCCACCAAACATAACAGACCAAATTAGTTATATACTCTTATAACAGATTTAAGAGTAGCGAGATATTGGCACGTTTATGTTTGTTATTTTTATTCATAGAGTATAGTTGTTGTCCCAATAGAATTGTTTCTGGAGAAGTTCAATTACTTTCTCATCCACTTGTAAAAATATCAACAGAAATGGATGGTGTCGAGCCAAAGATAGCATCTGCGATAGTGATTTTGGCTGCTTAGAGCGACAATAGCCACTACAATACGTGAATTCAATAAGAAACCAATAAGATGAGATTGACAAGTTTTCGACACTAAATTTAATTTAAATTAATCTTTAAAACAAGTATTGAACGAGTCAAGTTAGTATCAGATATAAATAAATTGATTTTGACACAATAAATCTATTTAAGTAGTATTGAATAAAAATAATATCTGGTTTTTTCATGTTTGTTTTATTTATGTATGTCATATTAATCCTTACAAAAGTGGAGAAAAAATACGAAGTCCTCCATTGGTTGGTTTATCTTTATATTTCAAATTGAATTATTCCACAATTTCACCAACCCTCATTTCTTTTTTCTTACCTGACATCAACATAATTATCTTGTTGAAGTTGCCATTCATCTTGCCTTGCTTTTTCTTTATAATAAGACTTTTTCCTCTTTTTTTCACCATGTTCTAAATATATACATGCACGTAACTATGAATATTCTGATACATTCGTCACTTAAATCCAAGTTCCTGAGCGGCTTTATGTTTTTCTATAGCCTAAGTTGATTTAGTACATTATATGAGTTCTAATACACGGTGTGATGGAATAAACTTAATTGATATGTTTTTGTTGTAATGTCGTGGACCTTGAAACTCTTATTCAGACCGATTTCACTATTACATAATATATATATATATATATATATATATATATATCCATTACTATTATAAAGGGAGAATATGGGAGTTTGGTGTCTACTTATAAAATGTCTATAATGCTCTTCATTTCTCCCAAATAGTTTCCGGGCCATAACTATTTCTTTAACCTCATGTAATTGTATTCACTCATGAAACGTCTATGTGACTTTTTATTTCACACAGATAATCGTTTGCAAACCCTCTAATATTATATATTCGTTTACACTTAATCAATTAATATTATATATTCAAAACAAACAGTAATGTAGCTAATGATATTGAATAATGAAATTTAATCATCACATATTGCTATTATGAACAAATATTCAAATCACGGCTACAAAAAGTGTAAGTTTAAATATTAATAAGTAATTAAATTAAATATAAGATGCGGCTATGCCTTCTGAGGGAAAAATACAAAATGCAATTATAATTTGGACCTATTTGGGTTTGAGTTATAATCTTAAATTGGATATTAAAGTAATCTAAGTCGCAAACTTATTCCGTTTGGGATCGTGCGGTTTTTGAACATGAGATGCTTATGTTCCGTTTGGTAGGGAGGATGGGAAGTATAAAAGATACACTTTCCTTTCTTTTTGTTTGGTTGGATGGATGGAAAATAAAATTGACTATTTTTTTTTTGTGCTGGCTAAGATTAGGAGTGACAATCGAGTCGTGTCGTGTCAGATTCATGTTGAGTCATTACAAGTTTGTGTCAAATATTAGTCAAACCTAATTAACTCATTTAACTAATTATGTCGTGTAAAGTTGCGAGTTGACATGTTTATTTTTGTATAGAGTTCAAGTCGTGTCATCGTTTTGAGTCAAAAATTTTTATCCTTAGTTAAGATAAAAAAATATTTTTTTTAAATTTAAAATATTTTTTTAATTTTAATTTTATTTTTATTTTTAAAATTTTTTAATATATATATATAATACCATTATATTTTTATATGAAATGAATGTATACATAATATATGTATATATAAAAAAATATATAGACAAATAAGATACATCTCAACACAAATAATTAATTTTTCATCCATTTTTCTTCTGATTTTGGAGAGATTGATTTTGGTGATTATAAAGGAAAATTAATTCATCAACTTTTTCATCCTTCCTACTATCATTTCTTACCAATGATGATGTTTTATTTATCCTTTCAACTTTCTATCATTTTACTTTTTCATCGTACCAAACGGAGCATTAGAATATACTTATGCTTAGGGTATACTTACGATTCCGAGATGCTTAGGATATACTTCAAAGTTGTGTCATCCTTTTCATACAACGCAAGAGATATACATTCATAGACATATAAGTATCTTAGAGCACAAGTTTTTTGGCATTGCAGGTTCTAAAGAAAGTCATTAAGATATATGTACACACACACATATATATATACTACGTACTCGTATTAAGATATATCTGATAGATTATTACCGAACTGACATTGTTTAGAGGAAGTTTTTCAAGTTTTTTGGTTTGTTTTCAACAAAAAAAAATTTAAATTTTTTTGGGTCATGTTACAACTTTTTAGGGTACTTGTGATCGATCCTAACATTTCGTATTGATCCTAACATTTTAGGATCAATACAAAATTACCCTAAAAATTGTAAATGAACCTTAAATTTTGTAAATGAAAAACCACAAAACTTGTAATAGTGATACCATACCATTTTCTTTTCATTTTTTGCCCGTGCAGTAATGTTCTCGTGTTTGCATACATGCATTGTGAAATGTCTATGATTTTTATTGAATACTGGTACCCATATATTCTTTTTATTTCCCAAAGCCACCCAAACGAGACCTTAGGGTGTGCTTGTTTGGATAGATAAAGGTGAAAAATGGAATTGGATTGTGTAAAAAAAATTTGTAGCCCCACAAATACCAACTTTGGATTCAAAAATTTTTATGGGATAATTGTTGGGCTCAGTTAGTCTGCCTGTAGTAAATGAACCGTTTATCCCCTCTGATACAGATAGCTTAAATCCCACGCGACATAAAAGCCGAATTTACCAACATGCCCCTCAACAGTAACAACCTAAACCTTGTCATCTTTCTTCATCGGCACCTACAATGCAGCTTTCCACTCTCTCCCTCTCTCTCTCTCTCATGCTACTTGTTTTGCTTTGGAAGTTGTAACCCAAGTATAGATGTCAAGCAAGTAGTAATTTCATTGTAAAGTCCAAAGTCGAACCACAGGGAAATGGGGATTTTAGAATGAAAAAAAAAATATTTAATAAAAAATGTTTGTGTGTTTAAGAGAGATTGATTTGGTAGTTGAATCTTAAAACAAATAAACTTAAATAGCTTGAGAAAATAATTTGGAAAAATACTAAGGCATTAGATACTTCTTCAATAACAATTGGGCACTAAATTAATCCTAATTTCCAATCACAATTGAGAAACAACTGGGGAGTCAACTCAATTAGAAGATTTATCAATGATTAATGACGAAATTCTATAAGATATAATCAATAAACTAATCTAAAAGATTCCAAATATCCAATTGTTAATTACAAGCATGTAACATGTCCGAAGTCAATGATAAATCAAGCAATTAATCAATCAAATATCTTAATTCATATAAATCAACAATTCAACTAATTAGAATAATTCATTAACAATTCAACTTAAGCTTTTACATCTAGTTATTCTACTCACAGGAAATCTCAAGTTTCCATCACATTTAATATAGTAATTCGAGATATTAATAGAGATAAAAAAAATTTAAATAAAAGAATTTAACAATTAAATAAAAACATCAATTAAAGCTCATAGGATTAATTATATACCCAAATGCATACTGAATTTTCTCCTAACCTTAGTAAAAGCGTTTAGTCAATCATTAATTGGGGCTACACACAAAATTAAAGAAAGATTAAAGAAAAAAGTTTCCAGATCTGGAAAATTCCCCAAAAAGTTGTAAAAAGTACAGAGAGTACTTCCCAAATCGGAGGAAGATGACCCAAGCCTCGTTTCATCGAGCTCTTTGATTGGCTGTGAATAAGGACACACATCTTGAGGTGGGTAAAGTAACATCCGAACACGAATCTTAGATTTACATGCGTTTGGATGTGAACAATGTATCGTTAGTATGTGAGAAGCTAAGAGTTCTTGCAATTTTTCCTTTAATGTAGAACCCGCTTTCGACAAGTCATATGATGGCCGTACGTGGTCTTCATGGCTCTTTTCTTCAATGCTCTCCCTTCCTTTGTGCCATCCGTTCCCATATTTGTCTTCTTATCTTATTATTTCGTCGTTTTACTTGTAAAATAAGTAAGTTCTTGCAATTTTTCTTTGATTCAGAACCCCGCTTTCAACTTGGTCATATGATGTCCTTACGTGATCTTCAAGGCTCTTTTCATCAATGCTCTCCCTTCCTTTGTGTTATCCATTCCCATATTTGTCTTCTTACCTTCTTATTTCATCATTTTACCTACAAAATAGGCAAACACAAGTTAAATTATGATAGAATGAAATATAGCATTAATCTCATACAATTAAGTACATACTTGTGACAATTGACCCTTAAATAATCTGATAAATATGCATTATTTAGGCTTAATTACTATGGCGGTGGATCTGACGAAAAATTCTAGTGAATATCAATCAGATCTCGAGTACCTTTCAGGAGCATTCAACGATAAAGTCGGCCTGCCTCCACCAACCACGTTGCTAAGCGGCTTTGAGAATTAGGAGGAGGAAACCGAGTTGGTACGGACTTCATCCAAACTCTGTGAGTTACAGGGGTTCGAGGATCAGATTTTGATTTATGGTGACCTAAAACATTGTTGATACAGTAGCACAAACGGACTGCAGACTTAGACAAAGCATATTGTCAAATTGTTTTCTTTAATTTTTTTAGCAACTTTGAAAAAGTTTACAACAAATACTTTAATTCAACACCTCAGATGTTCCTCAGCATTGAATTTGAATGTTTTAGAGCAATCAATTATTTATTTCATGAAAAATCTAAATCAATATCAAATTAAAATCAATTGGAAAAAATAGCTAGTAATTTCATTGTTTTTCATCAAATTTATATATGTAATGTAAAACTTGTTAATATATTTTGTAAACTGAATTTTTTTTTTTTTATGTTTAGGCAAGATCGAACATATTCGGGGTTGAATTTTTTGAATTTTTTTAGAATGGAACGCTAAAAACTTGATTTGATATAATAATTTACTATTTTAAACTTTGTAAAGTTGTAAATTAGTATTGCCAAAACAAATATAACATACTTTTGGATGGATTGTATTCAAGGGTATGATGGTAAATTTATGTCAAAATTATGAGATTTGATCAATATGTAAATGGGTTAGTACATGGGGCGCACAGTGTCCGAAAGTAGTAGCCAACTGAAGGATGGGATAAAAAAAAATATGCTAATGCAAACTTTTAGCTGGCTGCCAAGGGATTACTTTGGATAGGACTGAGCTCTAAATCCAACCAGGTCCAATTCGTCTGAGTTCAGCCCAACACACCCTTATTAAGGTATTATCGTAGTTGGGATTTAATTCATCTTCACTCTACATTTCAAAATTTTTGTCAAATTATTGAACTTTCACCGGGTCTCATTGGGACCCAAGCAAATTCATTGTTGAGTCCATGGAACTCAAGAATGGATTACTTAAACTGATAATTAAAACTTTTATATTAAGAGGATCTGAATTCAATTGTAGTTTTTTTTTTAATCCAAATCAATGAACTAAACAAGCATATATAACAAACTTCATCATTTGTAATAGGTGAAAATCATTCCACCAAAAGAACCACACATAACAAACTCAATTATTTTATTGCTAGTCAATCTTTTAGAAAAGATGCCACCAAACATAACCCAAACTAGTCATATACTCTTATAACAAGTTTAAGAGTAGTGTGATGGAATGTTTATGTTTGTTACTTTTATTCATAAAATATACTATATTAACTTGTCACACCCTAAGATATTGATTTCTAGTGATTCTCCCACTAGAATTGTTTCTGGAGAAGCTCAATCACTTTCTCGTCCACTTGAAATGCCTTGGTAAGAACATCAACAGAAATGGGTGGTGTCAAGCCAAAGACAGCATCTGTGATAGTGATGACCCTTGGATTTTGGCTGCTTAGAGCGACAATAGCCACCGCATTAGTTTTGCCCACATTGAATTGGAAGTGAATGAGACCAATCGGGAACACAAAGACATCTCCCGCATGTAAGACCTTGGTGAAGAGGCGGTTGCCAGAGTTCAAATTGGAAGTGACAAAACCAACATGCAGGGTACCCTCCAAGACAACAAGGATTTCGGTAGCACGAGGGTGGGTATGGGGTGGGTTGAGGCCATTGGGACCAAAGTCAATACGAGCTAATGAGATACCAAGAGTGTTGAGTCCTAGTATTTGTTCCACGTTTACTGGAGTAACAGTTGACCCAACTCGATTTGTTGTATGTCTGGGGATGTTGAGACCGAGCATCTTGGGACCACGGAAGAAGAAATCATTAGCTATGGCAAGCTTTGGGTTCTTGCAAAACTTCCCATTCACGAACACTGCACTCACATTAATAGGTGTTTTGTAAAGTTAGGATTAGCTAAAATAATGTAGCTCAAACATGCGAAATCCAAATAAAAATAAAAACCAAAGAGAGCCCCAGATAATATAATGGGAAAATAGAAATGTTGGCAAGTGCTTATCTGCACAAACGATGCGTTATGAGTTCGAGTCCGAAATGAACATTTGCAAAATAAAGATAACATCCACTACTACTTACATTGATGATAAAAACTTGTAATGTTATTGAGAATAGACATATTGTGATAGTTAAAATCCCAAGCAATGAAAGTTGATAATTGACAATTAGAAGAAGATTATACCTGCATCCTTGGGTTCATCAATTGCAACACAGAAATCCTGCAACGGGCTAGGATCGGAGGCATAGGCAAAGGAAGATGCCAAAGAAACAAGGACAATGGTAAGAAGGAAGTGATTGGTGATTTTTTTTTTTTTGATTGGCCTCGCAGTACTCTGTATATATATGAAGCAACTTGTGTTTTCTATGAATGGTTGCTTGATGAGAAGTGTGTAGATTTAACATGGAAAAAGCCCCTATATATAACTTTCTATATTTTTAGACCAATAAGCCTCTGTAACTTTCTATATAAGATCTTTACTAAGATTTTAACTTCAAGGTTGAGTACTTTGTTGCCTAAGCTCATTTCAGGGGAACAACAGGGCTTTGTAAAGGGGAGGAGCATTTCAGGTAGTATAGCATTGGCTCAATTTATGGTGAATGAGCTTGACAGGAAGGTTGCAGCTGGAAATGTAATAGTCAAATTGGACATGATGATGGCTTTTGATAGATTGGAATGGATTTTCTTTTTCAAACCTTAAGAAGCTTTGGCTTTTCTGGCATCTTTTTGGGTATTATCTCCAATTGTCTTCATAATCAATATGTGACTCTAGCTATCAATGGCACAAGACATGGTTTCTTCCCCAAATCAAGAGGACTTAGGCAGGGAGATCCTTTGTCTCCCAGTCTATTTATACTAGCGGAAGAGGTATGGAGCAGGGGATTAAAGTATATTTATGAGCAGGGGCTGGTTCAATACTACCATACAGGTAGAGGATCTTTGACACTGACTCATCTGCTGTTTGCAAATGATACCCTAATATTCTTGAAAGGTACTAAGAGGTCAATGGTTAACCTATTGAAGTTTGTGAGAAGATATGAAATTTCTTCTGGGCAACAGGTGAATAAGTCAAAGAGCTCTTTATATTGTTCTGCTAAGATGTCTTTAGCAAGAAAGCATTCACTCTCCAATTCTGCTTACATCCCCTAGAAGAATTGCCCTTTTACATACTTGGGATGCCCCATTATCAAAGGTAGAGTTGAGCTGATTTTTTTTTGAGGAATTGTTGAGGAAATTCCAGTGGAAACTTCAAGGATGGTATACAAAGATGCTGTCTTGCTTCACTAAATTTGCCTAAAGGAATTATCTCTAAGTTGAATTCTATTATGGCCTCATTTATTTGGTCTGGGAAAGCAAATATCAACAAAAGACACTGGTGTTCTTGGAAAGTTATTACTATGCCTAAAGATGAAGGAGGATTGGGTATAAGGAAATTTGAGGATATCCAACAAGCATTCAGAATGAAACAGGTATGGAGTTTGCTTAATGGAAAGTCTATCTGGGCAAAGCATTTCTCTGCTAAATACTTGAAAAACCAACATATGCTCACTAGCTCAGCACATAAATATTCCAAAAGTTATAGAGATTTGGCATCATTGTTTGAGTTGATCTCTAGTAATTCATTGGTGCTGGTGGGTTCTGGATGTTCAGTGGATTTTTGGTGTCATAACTGGACTGGTGAAGGTTCACTCATTCTTAAGAACTCTGTCAAGCCTACTGTCTTCCCAAAGCTATCTCAGTTGTTTGTTTGTAGAAGGACATTGGGAATTGGGAGAGGTTTCCCAAATAATGGATGATCAATTGTTACAGGAGGTTACAAGTGTGCAGTTGGGTCTTTCAACAAGAGAAGATAAAATTATTTGGCATCATTCTCCAGATGGACAGTTTACGCTTAAGTCTGCTTGGAATGGTATAAGAGTAAAAGGACATTTTAATGCCCAAGCTGCAGCAGTGTGGAAACAGAAGGTGCTACCAAGTGTGCAGTTAATTGGATGGAAGCTACTGTAGAAATCATTGCCTATGGAATCTCTATTTCAAACAATAGGGGTCTCACTGGCTAGTAGATGTGTTTTTTGTTATAAGGTATGTGAATCACCTACCCATATCTTTGTCCAATGCAAGTATGCACAGGCAGTGTGGGAAGGTATCTCAGCAAAGTGTGGGATTCAATTGATTGCACAGGAGGAACCTCTTGGTAGATTTACGAGACTTGTTAGAATATACAGGCACCTTCAGTTAGTCACTTTTTAATTAGAGGTTTACCTTTACTGATCTATTGGCAACTTTGGAAACAAAGGTGTAGAAGGTTATTTGATGGTCAGGCATCCCATTCTATGTCCCTATCTAAAATAGTCATGCATTTCTTGAGACTCCAGACATATATCATTAAGCCTAAGGCTTTGGACACTGTTCAAGAACTAGATATGCTAAGCAGCCTAAATGTGACTATCACTAATAAAGCTCTAATCAAGACATGGTGGATTGCTTGGGAATACCCAGTGGAAGGATTTTTGAAACTTAATATTGATGGGGCCTCAAAAGGCAACCCAGGTCCATCAGGTGGTGTAATACTCAGGAATTCTAAAGGTCAGCTAGTTCTTGCAGGGTCCTACTGCTACGGTTTTTGTACAAATATGGAGGCAGAGATGAGGGCATTATGGGATGGTCTGTGTTTGTTACAGGACTATGGTTTGACAGATTATCCTCTGATCATTGAAACAGAATCAAAGGTATTGGTGGATATGATTTCGAAGAGGATCCAATCTTCTTAGCATTTCTGGACTCTATTGGACAAAATATTTTCCCTTCTTCAGAGATTCTCATTCCAAATCAAGCATACTTTTAGAGAGGGTAATGCAGTAGCAGACTCCCTGGCTAACAAAAGTGTGATGGATGGCAACTCTAAAACCTATACTGCTATTGATGGCCTTCCAACAGTAATCAAGCAACTTGTATTACAGGATTTCTAGACAAATACGAGTTCTAAGGAAGCCCCGAATGATTTTATGACATGCATTTTGGAGACTGAGTTCTTTTCTTAATTGGAGAATAGATCTAGTTTTATCAGACCTGTCTTCACAATTGTCTTCTCAGATAGCTCGGACTGTTCACCTACCCTGCAGCCGTCTCTTCAATAAGGTAGCTGCATTATCATGTGTTAGGCTTCTCGGTTGTTTAGCTCCACTGGACGCCTCTCTGCTTCTTCCAGCTCAAATAGCTCCCACAGCTTGTCTCCCAGCTCAAGACAACTCTTGTTCAAAGCTCCAATCAACTGCTGTCTTTATTTCATGTGAGCTGCTCTCAGCTCCTTTCTTTCTCGTAGCTAGGCCCCCAGCTCAGAGCAGTTACTATCATCAATATTTTAGGGGCAGCTTGCTTATTTTCTTTCATTTCATTATTTTGTAACTATGCATGCATTTTGCTCTTTGTTTTATTTTAATTTTATATCTATGTAATTAGATTGCATTGAGGGGTAATACGTCCCCTGGCTAGGTGTAATTTAATTTTTGATCAATAAATTTCCTCGCACCATCGAGGCTCCATAAAAAAAAAAAAAAAATATATATATATATATATATATATATATATATATATATATAGGTAGTGTGTCATTGATCTAGTCATTATGTTCATAACCACCAGAGAAGACTTTCCTAGTCTTCCATGGTTAGGTTTGACAAGTTATTATTAATCCTAGCAATGGTAGTTTTTGACAAGATAAACAACCATGCACAATGTAAATTCAATAAGATGAGATTGATTAGCTTTCGATACTAAATTTAAAATAAATTAATCTTTAAGACAAATAATGAATGAGTCAAGTTTGTATCGGATATGAATAAATTGATTTTGACACGATAAATCTATTTAAGTACTTTTGAATAAAAAAAATATCCGACTTTTTCATGTTTGTTTTATTTATATATCATATTAATCCTCGCAAAAGTGGAGAAAAACTTACGAAGTCCTCAATGGTTGGTTTATCCCTATATTTCAGAGCGAATTATTCCACAATTCCACCAACTCTTATTTCCTTTTTCGTAGCTGACATCAACATAATTTTCTCATTGATGTGGCCATTCGTCTTACCTTGCGTTTTCTTACAATCATCATCATAGCATGACTTTTTCCTTTTCTTTTTTTTCACCATAGTCTAAATACATACATGTACATAACTATGAAAACTTTGATACATGTATTGTTTACATCCACGTTCAGGGCACCATATGTTTATGTTTATCAATAGCTTATGTTGACTTAGTACATTCTATGGGTACAAAGTACATACGACGATATTTTTATTAATACATGGTGTGATGGAATAAAATTAATTGGTATATTTTTTTGGAACTCGGTTCACTTGGAAACTATTATTTAGGTCGTTTTTCACTATTACATGATATTATATATATCCACTACTATTATAAAGGGAGAAGATGGGTTTGGTGTCCACTACTATTATAATCTTCTCCTGTTTGCAAGCAAGAATTGTGAAATGTCTATGATTTTTGTTGAATACAATCAAGTACCCATATTAGGTGTATTCCAAGAATTAGTTTGTTGTTGAGTAATTCTCTC
Source organism: Ilex paraguariensis (assembly GCA_963454935.2). Classification (NCBI taxonomy): domain Eukaryota; kingdom Viridiplantae; phylum Streptophyta; class Magnoliopsida; order Aquifoliales; family Aquifoliaceae; genus Ilex; species Ilex paraguariensis. Next base: position 281,775 of record CAUOFW020009780.1, read on the forward strand.
AAAACTCGTGAATATAATTTCTTTGGCATGTTGCAGGGAATGATTCTTTGTTGGATTTTAGAAAATCAAGCAGATGCTCCTCAGCATTGGATTTGAATGTTTCAGAGCAATCAATTGTTTATTTAATGAAAAATCTAAATCAATATCAAGTTAAAATCAATTGGAAAAAAAAAGCTAGTAATTTCATAGTTTTTCATCAAATCTCAGTATGTAATGTAAAACATAGTCAACATATTTGTTAACTATATTTTTTGAATTTTTGAATTTTTTTTTTGATGTTCTGGCAAGATCGAACTTATTTGTGGTTGAATTTTTTTGAATTTTTTTAGAATGGAATGCCAAAAACCTGATTTGGTATCATAATTTACTATTTAAAAATGTTAATACAACATTAAAGTGGTAAATTAGTCTTGCCAAGCCAATTATAACATACTTTTGGATGGATTGTATTCAAGAGTATGATGATTTGATCAATAGGTAAATTAGTTAGTACATTGGGCCTGTTGGATTCAACCAAACACACTCTTAGGGTTGTTTGGTATGGGGGTATGGGGGGCTTGGCAAGACGATGACCCCTGTATTTTGGCTGCTGAAAGCGGTAATAGCCACCACATTAGTTTTGCCCACGTTGAATTGGAAGTGAATGAGACCCATCGGGTACACAAAGACGTCTCCTTTGAGTAGGACCTTGGTGAAGAGGCGGTTGCCAAGATTGGAATTGGAAGTGGCAAAGCCAACATGGAGGGTACCCTCTAGGACAACACGGATTTTGGTAGCATGAGGGTGGGTATGGGGTGCATTGAGGCCATTGGGGTCATAGTCAATACGAACTAATGAGATACCAAGAGTGTTGAGTCCTAGGATTTGTTTAACGTTTACTTGAGTCACATTCTACCCAACTGGATTTGATTTACTTCTGGGAATGTGGAGACCAAGCATCTTGGGACCAGGAAAGAAGAAATCATCAGCTGTGGCAAGCTTTGGATCCTTGCAAAACTTCCCATTCACGAACACTGCACTCATATTAATAGGTGTTTGGCAAGATAGGGTTAGCTAAATAATATAACTCGAACAAGGGAAATCCAGATAAAAATAAAAACCAAAAAGAGACCCAGATAGTATAATGAGAAAATAGAAATTTTGGCAAGTGCTTATCTACACAAATGATGCGTTATGAGTTCAAGTCCGAGAATCAACTTTTGCAAAATAAAGATAACATCCACTACTACTTATATTGATCGTAAAAACTTGTAATGTCATTGAGAATAAACATAATGTGATAGTTAAAATTCCAAGCAACGAAAGATGATAATTGACAGCTAGAAGAAGATTATACCTGCATCCTTGGGTTCATCAATTGCAACACAGAAATCCTGCAACGGGCTAGGATCGGAGGCATAGGCAAAGGAAGATGCCAAAGCCACAAGGATAATGGTAAGAAGGAAGTGATTGGCCATCTTTTTTTTTTGTTAATTGGCCTCACAGTATTCTTTATATATATGAAGCAACTTGTGTTTTTCTATGAATGGTAGCTTGATGAGAGAGGTTTTCTCCAAACCCAGTCCCCTCAAATTTTAAATCCAAAATCTAGTCAATTTTGAACTTATTTCTCAAATCTAACTTTTTCTCAAAAACGTCATTTAATGATGCCTTCAGAAGATAAAACGTCATTTGCAATGACGATTTAATGTTGAAATTTTTTTATTGAAAACGTCTTTCATAATGACATTTTTAAAAGCGTCATTTATAATAACATTTTTTAACATGAATTTTTAAACGGCGTCTAACAGACGTTAAAAAAATAAAGGGGTTGCAATCGTCACTGTAAATGACGTTTTCTTCTCATTTATAAACAATGATGTTTTCTACCCCTTTATTTACAATGACGTTTTAAAAATGTCTTCTTAGCCTTTTACAATAACGTTTTCTTAGCCAAAAGTCTCCAACCACCAACTTGTAATAAATTTCATAAAAGCTTTTATAAATTTCACATCATGATTCACCAAACAAAAAAAACATTAAATAAATTTTAGAATTTAATTCCCTTTTCATAATAATTTTGAACTTATTTTATAATCGAAAATAAAATTCCTTAAACTGTAATTTAATTTCATATTTTTCAATATAAAACATATTTGTAAAAATAATATTTAATAAAAAAAAACTTAAAAGCGTGTTTTGAAAGCACATTTCTATATCAAAAAGTATGTATTTAATTCAAGTTTTACTAAATTGATTAAAAAAAATCTCAATATTATAATCTTACTTCTCACATCATAAAAGCATCCCAATCTAGAAGAGTTTTTCCCCAAACTCAGTCGGACCTAAAATTTTATTTCTCAAATCCGGTCTTTTTAAAAAACGTCACTTTAAATGAAAGAATTTTATGTATATGTAATTTGTTTTGTATATGTTAAAAAATTATGTATTTCAATTTTATGTTATAAATTCATCGAGCATTTATAGTTAACCTACAAAAGTGTGCAAAGCTTCAAAATATAGAAAGAGATACTTACACATTAAAACAAAACAAATTTATGACATGACACGGTAAAAAATACCAACATTCTTGATTCATTCGTGTCATTCCAACTAGGCTTAATTGCCTAGAATACCTTCTGATCAATTCTCCCCCATGTTCTGCCCTCTAAAGACAAATATCTCATAAATAAAGAAACAACACCTGAAATCCTTAAAAGATCTCCCAAAATTTCTATGGATTCAACCAACTCATCATGATGATTCATCTACTAATAAAAAGAAGTCTAATACATTCAATAATCAATTTGACAAATAATTTTGAAGACTCAAGAGCTTCATGAATAAAATATAAGCAAGAATAACAACTAACAGCCAGTATAACCGTATGAATCGGCTTTTATTACAAAGAACGATCAAACCTAATCATCTATGACACATATCTAACATGCTCCTGGTTTAAAACTTGACGCAATATCTGCAGGCTAGATGCAAGAAGCGACCAGTATGTGAAGTTGTGTATGAAAAAAATGCATAGAAAGAAGATGCTTAAGTCTCGACAAACAGGTACACACCCATTATCCCTAACAGAATGCCTTAAAGCAGCCCTAGCTTCACCAGGCTTCCTCTCTTTCCTTTTGTCCATCTCTCGGGCGTGACAGAAAAAATGCATACATCATAAGGAAAGGAAGAAGGAAAAAACAGCAAACCAAGCCTAAATTTATCCTAATCTTCCACTTAAACTGATCATCCAACATGCTTCTTTGTGCTTCTGTCAGCTTCCCAACATATTTCCATATGTCATCACCTGAAAAATAATTTTATCAGACAATCTGAGGAGGAAGGATAAACAATAATAACAAGATGCACCCCAATAAAAGCAACGGATGAATATCCCCTTTTTGATGCATATATAATGCTCTTCTAATGACTATCCATCCATATTGTTGAGCTCTTTTCAAAAACATAATTTACTAGACAATAAGTTCAACAAAATGAAAGGCTAAGCAAACAAGCGAAAGTGGCAAATTTCATTTAAATATCTCACTAGATCAGTCTACAATAAGTGTATGACATCACAACTCACCAAGAATCTTATAACCAGTAGCTAGAGTATTTAAAGCAGCCTTCCTAGTTTCACCATCTCGTTCAGCTGTTAAACTTGCAACAATTTGCAAGCATTTTAGCTGTCCAACTATCTGTGGAAAGGGGTCTATCATTATCAAAAAAAAAACCCTTCAATTATAGAAATCTAGCAAACCATGCTTCTATGAGAAATTTTCTCAAACACCTTCAAAGAAAGACCCAAATCACCACAACCCAATTACAAACAACCCTTGTGTTTTTGGGTGTCTCTTTTCATCATCGTCCATGACAACCAATAAAAGCAACAAAAAATAGAAAGCATGACTCAGGCACTAAAATCCACCATGTAAACAAACTAAAGTGCAGCAAAAAAATTGACATTGAACCAAAGATCCAAAATAGAAGATCAGAAAAATTAACCAAATGAAACCATATTTGCTTAATCAAATCGAATCATCAATATTATGCGACTAACATCAATTATGTAGTCCAAAATAAAGTACATCTCAATACACAAATCTTGATATGTTTATCTTATGCTTTCATGGCTGTGCAAACTTTAAATATTGCATTTATACATGCCTCCAAGTTGTAACAAATTTCTTAAATTTCTTAGGGATGACTATAAAGCAGGTAAATTTTCTTCTCGGTAAGATTCACTGTTTGGTTGTACAATACAACTAAGTCAAATCTAGTTTGGCCAAAAGTACCAAAACGACAAATCTTATAGTGAATGAATAATTCAGGTATTGTTTTCAAAACTTACTGGATATAATAGGTTCATAGATTTTGTTCTTTCAAGCCCACATAAAAACAAAACACACATTTATACTTCCTACACACTTCATCTACAATCAGGATCAATGCACTCAGCGCCAACAGATGTAGGAGAGGATGAGTGATTGTTTGCTCATCATACCTATTGCTCGATGCGAGTCGAAAATGGTCGCTCGGTGGAGGACTCGATGGAAATGCCTGCGGAGCTCTGATCTGATGGATGGAAGACTTGATGGAGCTCAGTGGACTGGAGCTATGTTCAATCGTTGGTGTTCTAAATCGATTTATCGATTTAGTCCAGAATGGAGAATGGATAATGCTCAGTCGCTGACTTGCTTAGTCTGGAATGGAGAATGCTTAGCCTGAAATGGAGAATGCTCACCGCTCATTGGCTGACTCGCTGGATGAACAATGGTTGGAGCTCGTTGGAGATAACTGTCGTTGAATGGTTACAGCTCGTCAGAGAAGAGGCTGGCTAAGAGCGGTGAGTGGAGGAGTTCGCTCACAGTCGTTTGTGGAGGTGGAGAGCTGACTGTACAAATGTTTGAAAATTTTTAACCTAGGCTGCAATTTGGGAAATTTTAAGGGAGGAGATATAATGTTCAAATCGTCATTGTACATGACATTTTACAATGACACTTTTTACCCCTTTTTTTTTTAAACATCCGTTAGCTGCCATTCAAAATTCGTGTTTAAAAATGTCACACCAAATGACGACTTTAAAACGTCATTATGAATGAAGTTTTTAGGAAAAAAATTTCAACTTTAAAATGTCTTTCCAAAACGTTTAATATCTTAAAACGTTATTTTAAATAACGTTTTTGAAAAAAATTAGGTTTAAAAAATAAGTTCAAAACTGACTAAGTTTTTAAATTAAGATTTTAGGGGGCTGGGTTTAAGGAAAACCTCTTGATGAGAAGTGTGTAGATTTAACATGATAAAAGCCCCTACATGTAGGTAGTGTGACCTTGATCTAGTCATTATGTTTATAACCCCAAAGAAGACTTACCCTGTCTTCCATGGTTAGGTTTTGGCAAGTTATTATTGATACTAGCAATTATTTTTTGACAGGATAAGCTACCATGCATAATGGAAATTCAATAAGAAATCAACAAAATAAGATTGACCAGTTTCCGACACTAAATTTAAAATAAATTAATTTTTAAGACAAATTATGAACGAGTCTAGTATCGATTATGAATAAATCGATTTTGACACGATAGATCTATTTCAGTAGTATTGAAAAAAAAAATATCTGATTTTTTCATGTTTGTTTTATTTATGTATGTCATATTAATACACACAAAAGTGGAGAAAAAATTACGAAGTTTTCAATGGTTGTTTTTTTTTATATTCCAAAACAAATTATTCCACAGTTCGACCAACTCTCATTTCTTTTTTCGTAGCTGACAGCAACATAATTATCTCATGGATGTGGCCAATGGTCTTGCCTTGCTTTTTCTTACTACCATCATCATAATATGACTTTTACCTTTTTTTTCACCATAGTCTAAGTACATACATGTACTTAACTATGAAAATTTTGCTACATGTGTTGTTTAAATCACGTTCAAGGCGTCTTATGTTTATTTATAGCCTAAGTTGACTTAGTACGTTCTATGAGTACAAGTACATACGAAGATATTTTTTTTAATACATGGTGTGATGGAATAAACTTAATTGGTATGTTTTTTTTGGAACTTGGTTTGCTTGGAAACTCTTATTTAAGTCAATTTCACTATTACATGATATTATATATATACACTACTATTATAAAGAGAGAAGATGGGTTTGGTGTCCACTACTATTATAATCTTCTCCTGTTTTCAAGCATGCACTGTGAAATGTCTATGATTTTTGTGAATACAAGTACCCATATTAGGTGTATTCCAAGAATTAGTTTGTTAAATGGTATCAAGGCACCATCTAGAAGGGAAATCTCCTCTAGTTTTCAATTCTCTCAAAACTGGAGAAGAGAATTTCCTCAGCTTGTTGAGAGAATGATTCTTTGTTGGATTTGAGAAAATCAAGCAAATGTTCCTCGGGACTGTTGTCAAAATCAAGTCCATGGAACTCTATTGTACGTTTTTTTTTTTTTTAGTTTAACGGTCAGAACTGTTCAGGTTAACTAATGTGCACCTCTACTAATCCCATTTTTTTATTCAATCAAAGGTAGACCATCTATGCAGAAACTAGAATATTCATTAGGGATAAATCCCTCATTATCTGGGTATAAGGAGTTGTCAAAATTCGAACTCAACACAGACGTTAGAATTTACAACTCGTCCATGTTATTACTTAAGTTATCCCTTTGAGTTAGAGTTCATGGAACTTAAGGATGAATTATTTAAATTAATAATTAAAACTTTTATATTAAGAGGATTTGAATTCAATTGTAGTTTTTTTTTTTAATCCAAATCACTGAACTAAGCATAAGCATATATAACAAACTTCATTATTTGTAAAAGGAGAAAATCTCTCCACCAAAAGAACCATACATGGCAAACTCAATTATTTTATTGCAAGGCAACTTTGTAAAAATGATGCCACCAAACATAACAAACAAAATTAATTATATACTCTTATACAGGTCTAAGAGTAGTGAGATGGTATGTTTATGTTTGTTATTTTTATTCATGAGTACATTATATTAATTTTTCACACCCTAAGTTATTAATTTCTAGTGGTTCTCCCACTAGAATTGTTTTTGGAGAAGCTCAATCACTTTCTCATCCACTTGAAATGCCTTGGTAAGGACATCAACAGAAATGGGTGTGTCGAGCCGAAGACAGAATCTGCGATAGTGATGACTCCTGGATTTTGGCTGCTTAGAGCAGCAATAGCCACGGCATTCGTTTTTCCCACATTGAATTGGAAGTGAATGAGACCCACTGGGAACACAAACACATCTCCTTTGCGTAGGACCTTGGTGAAGAGGTGGTTGCCTGGGTTCAAATTGGAAGTGACAAAGCCAACATGTAGGGTACCCTCCAACAAACAAGGATTTCGGTAGCACGAGGGTGGGTATGGGGTGGGTTGAGGCCATTGGGGCCAAAGTCAATACGAGCTAATGAGATACCAAGAGTGTTGAGCCCTGGTATTGTTCCACGTTTACTGGAGTAACATTCGACCCAACTCGATTTGATGTACTTCTGGGGATGTTGAGACCGAGCATCTTGGGACCAGGAAAGAAGAAATCATCAGCTTTGGCAAGCTTTGGGTTCTTGCAAAACTTCCCATTCACGAACACTGCACTCACATTAACAGGTGTTTTGTCTGTTAGGGTTAGCTAAAATAATGTAGCTCAAACATGCGAAATCCAAATGAAAATAAAACCAAAGAGAAAACCCGGATTGTATAATGGAAAAATAGAACTGTTGGCAAGTGCTTATCTACACAAATGATACGTTTTGAGTATGAGTCTGAAATGAACATTTGCAAAATAAAGATAACATCCACTACTAATTACATTGTTGATAAAAACTTGTAATGTTATTGAGAATAGACATATTGTGATAGTTAAAATCCCAAGCAATGAAAGTTGATTATTGACAACTAGAAGAAGATTATACCTGCATCCTTGGGTTCATCAATCGC